>DWDT01002446.1:0-13731 GCA_018245595.1 Microceris scylla | reverse complement strand
CTTGTGATGAAATATCATTGCAAATACATATGTCCATTGAGCACTTATGGACACTTACAAGTTGCGTATGCAAATAATGTAATTTAAAAGTAGCCGTAGGTACATTTATTTTTTATCTTGTGTTAAATAAAATTCTTATACTGAACTGTTAATTTTCCATGTAACTAATCGTGACCAAATAATCCTCTTTTATTTCGGAACTCTCAGAATTTATTTGCTATTTATCAAATGCAGTAACAAACTAATATTATCGATTACAATTAAATTGTGTTTGTATTATTGTTATTATCATGAATTAATGTATGTACTATTAAAAGCTTTTTTACATTTCTAATGAATATTCAATTTTGTTAAATTATCAGTTTTTTCTTATCTAAAATAAAATGAGCACTGGGTAGTAAAGAAAATTATTTTAAATTTTGTTTCTTAAAAAAAACTCATCAATGGATTTATGAGATGAAAATGTGGGTTATTAGTTCGGATCTATTATTGGATTATGCAATACATTTTATGAGACAGTACATAAAAACAGCTGCTGTATACGCTTCTCACGCTGACGGTGGAATTCAGGTTTAATTAACCACAAGTCATGTGACAGAGTTGCGACAGCGAAGCCGAACAGATTGCCACCAAAAGTGAATCACGGGACCCGCTTATTACCTTTAAACACTTCATCAATTTGAATAATCATTAAATATCTATTAACCCAGCGTTGGTTTATATATATTCTTTTGATATATGAACTTAAGACCTTTAACTTTGTGTTAACATCTACACTGCCAATTGTAAGGACTTCATCATCACCATCATAAGTCTATCACAGTTATGCCTACATGTCCCAATAACCTAGGGCTAGGACATCCGGATTGTGCAGACTTATCAATTTTTTAAATTCTTGTAGTCAAAATTATAAAAAAATATACTGGAGTGTTACGCAGTTCCAGTAATGAATGATATCCAATAATATCAGTACAAACTACACAGTGCGATACTATAAATTATAGAACATTTCAAAGACATAACAAGTTAGTTGCATCAGATTATAAAAAGATGATTTTATAATGATGTAATACGTATATATGTAGGTGTACAGCGGTGAGCTGGCTGTGGACGAGCTGTCCTGTGTGACATCAATTATCAACATTGCTGGCCGATTACGTGATGGGCAATCCAATCGCGTCTTGTCATATTGATTCTGCAAATATCTAAGCTTATCTAAGCTAAAATGGTGAAATGTGCGCTCTCCACATCGTGTTACCTTAATAATAAATCGTTACACTAAGATTTATAGCGAAATTATACATATAAATGTAACATTTTATTGTAATAGTGGTAAAAGCCTAGTCGTATAGAATTCAGTCTATTACTCTACAGGTCCTTGGTTGATATTGTTCTGGACACTTCCTTATAAAATTGTGCTTTAAGGTTATTAAGTTAAGCTTACTATGACTGTGAAGGAGAGCATTAAAATTGTTATAAAGCGACAAAGTACAGTTTTGCTTCTGTATCAGTGTACATAAGTTCTTGTATGTATATATTTATAGATTTTGGGTACATATTTCGGATTGACGTAGTTCCGTACGAATTTATTGTGTACATATTTTCGAACGTAATAAATATTTAAACTGCTTTGTTTAATTGTACTTGTAATGTTTATACAGATGTAACGAACAGCATCTGTATGTAACACCAACGTCTGGAATTTTTTTTCGACCCTTTTATCGTCCTGCTCTTGGTCATGGTTCTCCTGTCAGAATGAGAGGGTTTATTTATAGTTCAATATAAAATTATTTTCATTTATTTGTCTCTAGATGCATACGTGGCTGTTGGTGGCTTGCGCTGCGGTGCTGGCAGCGCTGGCATCCGCGCAGAAGCCTGGGCGCTTCCTCTCTCTGCCTAACCCCCAGAAGTGTGCCAGTCGTAAGTACTTATCAAAATACCACTATTAATGATAAAGATAATAATTTTGAAGTTATTGAATAATCGGCGAGAGTATAATCTCTATACGTGACTGTACTAAATCTATTCAGGTTTTATTTTTCTTGGCAATATTATACATAAAACACTAAATAATTCTGCCTTCTTGGTCGAATCCCGGTTCGGGTATTATTGGATTTTTCTAATTTAGGATTTTTCTAATAATGACGTAAACGTAACTGGTGTAACGTGGGAGTGTACTATACTCCTCTGTCTACCCCTTCGGGGATTACAGGCGTAAAATTAGGTTTTTTCCATATATATTTATTTTTTAGCATAATAATCAAATAAGAAAAATAAAAGAATTAAAACTACTATTTTCCAGAACCTTCCGTCATTTATACATACTTAAATCTTACAAAAAAATCCATTTATAAAACCGCATCCCCAATTACCAAATCTATTAGAATTTTGGAGTAATAAATAAAAAAACAAACCTACAGACATTTCGGCAAGTCTTTCAAACAAAAAGTTTGTACCTAAAATTTTTTTCAGCGTGTAACTAGTGCGTGTAAAATGTAATTATTTTCGTTCATTAGCTGTACAGTCGCGTGCAGTGGGTAACTAAAACGGAATGTAGTTAATAAACTTTCGTTCTTATCTCATAGAAAAGGAAAGCTGCCGCGGTCGTTGAGCCGCCAAGGTCACGGTCGCTCGAGGACGCGCCCAACCTCGCTTGTTCTCCTTGTTGCACGACAATAGGAAAACACTTTTCTCTGCGCTTATACAGTTACGCATACTCGCGAAAGATTTCATATTTGATAATGTATTAAATGTTCTACTAGTATAACAGTACCTTGTCTTTAAATAAATAATATTATTAGAGAACTGTCACAAAAATCTTATTTCAAAATTCTCTACCTACCCACCTAGTAAACAGGAACAAAAGATGAAAATGCTATCTTTATTATATCTTCACGGTAGGTAGAGAGAACCGAGTACCATTAAAATAAAAAGTGTTGCCACTTAATGTCGCCGCTAATTAATGCTATAAAATGGAAAGAGCACTTCCGGTTTCTGACTCTCCTACTTTTCTCATAGACCTTTTTTCAAGGACGTGTCTCAATAACCGGCTACACTAGAATAACTCACTAGGTGAATAGTAGTTACACAACGATTACGAACAGCGGTGAAAATGAATGAATCATGTACTCGTAACAACAACAACAGTGGATAACCGGTCGAAATGTTAAGGTTGTTCATCTGCCACGAGCCCCATAGCTTGCGGCCAATGAAACCCATCTCTACATGCAACAGTCGATTTTACGACTAATTTAATCCCCAACATCTTTAAATAACTCCTAATGTTATATTTTATAATTATAACCTAACATCACTACTAGAAATTCCAAGATAAAAATCCAATAGCACCCGGTCCGAAGATCCGTACCCAGGACATCCCAATCGATAGTTGCGCTTATAGCCACTCGACCAACGAGGCCCTCATATGAATATAAAATAAATGTTTTTTTAAGTTTAAAATTTAGAGTTTTCATATATTTCTGAATGTAGCTTTTACAAGGGACCCGTGTCCAGCAGTGGAACACCAAAAGGGTTGATGATGAGAATATCAATGATATTGATGTATATTTCCGCTATACAGTCGTACTGCTTCAATAACAGTAAGTTTAATAGAAAAACACCACGGAACAATAATACCGGAAGGAAAAGAGGAAACAACAATGCAAATAAACCGCAGGTAGCAATATTTCAAGTTACCATCAAACAAGATTTCTACGAACTTTCTTTAAGTTTACTACCTCGTCGATAGAGTGGTTGCAAGTGCTACTGCGATCTATCTAAAATCCCGGATCGGGTACTTATGAATTTTTCAAACTTAGGTTTTTTAGTAGAAATCTCTAATTGTGGCTTGGAACCTGAATCTGTGCCTGGTGTGTGGTAATAGACTTACCACCTATTTAATGGTAGGAAGTAAACGTCACTGGTGCAACAGGAGCGTACTACACTTCTCGGCCTATCCCTTCGGGGATTACAAACGTGATGTTAGGTTCTTTAAGTTTAAATATATTTTACTACGTATTCAATGGTTTTCATCAAATACTCATAATGTAAATAAGAAATAATATTCATTTCTTGAATTACTAAATTCATTTTCTATCACACAATCTTAACATGAAATTAATCATTTAGTTTTATCTGTTTTTGTATTAAATACACGCCAACATTTAACACTATTTATATACCGTGTTTCAAATACTGTATATTAAAATTAATAACTCAAGGACATATTAAAATTAATCGAATCAGTAATAATTACTTACAATAAATAATTAATATAAGTTTATTTTGTGCAATACAGTCAAAGTATGGTTTGCGCAAGTCACAGAGTACCTGTACATTTATGTTACCAAGGACTAAACCACTCGTTTTCAGATTAGTTAAGCACGACCCAAAGAGAATCATTAGAATGAGGATGCATTAAATTATAAATGGTCATAAATTTTATCTCCATTCATTATAATTTGAATTTTCGCAACCAAGTAAATTTTTTTATGCCAATGTTCAGTTTTTATGGATATTAACATATTATAACTATTTATATATGTCGATTAGCTATATTATCGATTTTTAATATATAAAACATACATTATTATTTACATAAGTCTTTAAAATGATTTGTGTAATTATTACAGAATTTTCTTTCTATTAGCGTTGAGAACGTCTGTTGTGTCCACCACATCCCCTTAGAACCACCACCATAACAGTACTGTTATTATTTTTATTACATCCTAACGCCAGGTCCCTTACTGATGTGCAGAGGGCACCTAGTGCCATACATCTATACCCCTATAGACCTGACATGCTTCGTCTAAATACATTGCTTAGTACTGCTGATATATTTGGTACTAGCTGATACCCGCGACTTCGTCTGCGTTGTTTATGATATCAACAATAACAATTTTGGGTTATAATGTGTGAAAATATACTTTTCAAATTTAAAAAATCGCTTAAGTACGAATAAATAGTTAAAACGTTAATAACTTTTCATTAAATGAATATATAATAATTTTTGTACCAAATGAGTTAGCTGTCAAACGAAGAATTTGTTCGAAATCTATCCAGCAGTTTTTACTTCATACGTGCACGACGGCAGATCTGTATCACTATATACATGTAGACAGAAGATAATAAATCCATCGATCACCAGTTGTGTCCACGAGGAATATTAATAGATGTTCAATACATCGAGAAGTCCACGTGACCTCTCGGACCACGGCCGCCGGTCATGGGACCACCGTCAGCCGGCGGCGGGTCACTCGGAACACGTTCCTCACGCGGTCAGTACCGGTTTTATTACGCTTAATGAGCCTCATTATCTTGTTCCGAAGATTCCACCGCGACACCGCCACCGTTCCTATTTAGAAGAATTCCAAAGACTTATAACCTTTCATTTTTCGGTGAACAGTGGTAAAGTGTTATAATTTTTCCATAACGAAACTGGCTTGGTACTGTTGTTCAAAAATTGGTTGACGTCTGTACACAGATAGCAAAAGTTAGGTATGTTATTTGCTCGGGTGTTGCACATGTCCGTAGGCGACGGCGACCACTTTACATTAGGTGGCTCACCTGCCTGTTTGCCAGGCGAAATATAAAAAATATATTTTATTATTATTATTATATCATCACACCTGATACTTTCCGATGTAGGCAGAAACCACCGAGTTCCATGAAGATATTTCTCTATCTCTATCTAATGTGCAGCTTCTACATTGATCAATCTGTTTATACATACATTAACACATACATATTATATATTTATATTCACAATGCCCTACATATTGACATAGTCTCATTTACTGTCTAAAACATCTATGTATAAGTATCTAGGAGTTAAAGATTAAATTGAATTAAAAATAACTGAATATTGTACTAAAATAAGGTTATATTTAGAAGCATAGATATTATCTACAATATAGCCCTCCATTTTTAAAAATGACGTACACAAAAGATTTCCCAACCAAATTCCTACACTAGCTTATAATGTACACAAACACATATTCAAAGCTCGCTTACATTATTAACGACCAATCATCACTATTGATGTGCTTGTCATTATTTCATCAGCTGAGCCCGTCTTAATGTACAGATGAAGCTTTCAAAGTGTGGCAACGACGACTTTAGCGCCCTCTGCATTGTGCGCCGCCCCAATGTCGCAACTCTTTTGTTTAGTAAGCAAACAGCACGCTACCTTTAAGATTTAAACATCTATCTATGTCATACTGTAATACACCTGTCCGGGCAACGATTACACGTCACGTGGAACTGTTGATAGCACGGCATTATATACTTAATGCACTTTATTTCTGATTGTATCTGTAAAGTGGCCTTTACTGTGTGTTGCAAAAGTTAAAACTTATTGTCTGTTTAATGTTATCCTTTCAAACTTTTATGATACCTACCGACAATAGCTGATGTTAAACGGTCAAAGCAGTAAATTTTGTTCACAATCTCAAATAGGAAGGTTCTCATATCAAAATTAAAGGCATATTTGTTAAGAACATCTTTTATAATATATAGGACTGCCTCGTGTCTGCTAAGCCTAAGAGGTTCTGGGTTTAATGCCGGGTCAATATTATATTATGAATTTTGAACTCACTCAAAGCTATATTTTCATGATATTTTATTGTCAGAAGAACAAGTGAACGTTTAAATGCGCAGATTCTGTTCTGTTATAGAAACATTCTATTCTATTCTATGCTAAAACCAGTGTTGAATGACAATTTAAGTGACTTACGTACATCAATGGACTTTTATCGAGACAGTTTTTGTTCCTTCCCAAACAACCTCGATGTATTGGTTGAAATAACTTCAATTTTGAATGCCAGTATACATTTTACGCACATTCATTGATGCAACGAATCCTTGTATTTATGGATCTATTCAAAATAAAACGACTCGTCTAGTGGTAATGCAATGTAGCCTTCATACAGATACCTTTCAATTTTACAGGCCAATATTTGTGACTGAAGTTAGCCTTTAGCAGCTTATCTGTCTACTTAGCGAATGAGATGCGCGTAACGTGCACATCTCAAAGCAGTTTCGCGATGTCTTCAGTGGACATTACGAACGTAAATAAATATGATTTAAAACATCTTCAAATATAAATGTCATTATTACCTGTTACAATTTTACTGATATTTTCAATAGAAACAAACTGAAATGCCCTCCATTGTATAAAAATAATTTATTGTATATTCTTATTTATATTATTTTTATTTATTATTATTGTATATTTATATTATTTACGGTGTCTACGTATACATATTTCCAAAAAAATATGTGCAGGAAATATTTTAATGGCATTGATACAATTGGACAATAATAACTGGAAACAACTCACACGTCACCAACTAATAACGAATTAGGCCAGAGCTTGTTGGATAGATAACTGATAAACAGATACATATATCAATATCTAAATACATAGTTATATTTGTACATCGAAATAGAGCAAGCACACAAGTATTGGTTCTCTGCAAATCTGCACAGATTTTTGTTCTGTTCAAGATCGAACCCACAGTCGCAGCTCAATAATTAGATTCGCTAACCACTGAACCAAAAGGCTAGTTATCATTTATGTATAGTAATATACACAGTGCACAGGTGAAAGTGACATTGTTGACATGAAAAACAGAACGTGTGAGTTTACGACACTCGGAAATCGGAAGAAGGGAGGCTCGAATTGGTCGTTTATAACATAACATACTGTGAATTCCAAAAATATTTATTTTAAAATTCAAATTGTTGTAGCGTACTATTGGAGAGGCCTATGTCCAGCAGTGCACAATGACCGGCTGATAGTGTGGTGTGTGTGTGCGTGTGGTACAACGAAATGGTTAATCAATGGTTATTCTTATACATACCTAATTATGAACATTCATACAAACCTATGTATATAAGTACATACAAACTGTCTTTAAAATTAAATAACTTTCTAAGAAAGAAATCTAAGAATTAATATGCCGCGTCTTAAAATGAAGCTCGTAGATCATCTCTTAATTTTCAACAAGTTTGTCTTATTTTGGCTTTTTATAGATTTACTGGTAATCAATATTATTATATGTGGGATATTGTATTTAAGTATTAATAACCATTATGCCAGCGCAAATTAATAAAGCCTTACTATAGCGCTTTTTCTTACGACTTCCTTTACAAATATCAACATTTACTTAAAGCTGACTAACAGTTTTGTATCAGTCTAACCTATACCACTTTCATGAATCTGATTACAATATACAGAAATAATTTGTCCGACTGGTAGTTTCAGATGTTAGCGAGAAGAAACGAAACAGTTACAGCTTTATTATATTATGTAGGTACCTACTAATTTAGTAGTGTTTACAATGAAAACTAAAACAAAACAATAATAAGCAACTGGAGTTATTAACTGTGCTTAACAAACGTAAGAATCGTGTGAAGGTTGGGACAACAGATTCTTAAGCGTGAGACACACTTTGGCCCACTATCGTAAGAGACACAAACACAACGACTCCCATTGTTGATGTTACATTCTTGAGTGCTATTATACGTACAATCGCACATTAGTCTGTCCGTCAGCGCGCAAGGTCGCCTTCGCGATAATTATCATGCACTCTGACAATCTTGATGCATTATACAATTACCAAACACGAGTATTGAGATATGAAAACATTTTGTTTTGTTTAAATTCAAAGATTTTAAAATTTCGGTTTTTTCAAATATAGGTACCTAATTGCGACGCTGTTTATTTTAATATATTGACAAGATAACATTTTGCTACAATCTACCATGATAGAAGGCGCAGATGCGGCCTAAAAGGAATAAATATGATTCGAAAAAGCCAATGCACCCTTGTTTTACAAAGATCTAGGTAATGTGTGTCCGGAAACATAGACGCTGGTGGCGTGTTCCACTTCTCTTACAAAGAAAGCTGAAACGAAATCATTCCCTTCTGGTAATTGAGTCATCTACTAGATAATGGTGGTATCCTGCCGTACGTCTAGATGTTTGATGTAGGAAAGGCGCTAGGACAATTGAATCGTATAGTTCTTACGTGCACACTTCAAAATGTGTACTGTACAATACTGTCAAATGAGCTCCATTGCGCCTGAAACAAGTCGCCCGACATGTTTCTGTATTGAGACAATATCGAGATATTTTTTTCTCTCCATTTATATTTAACTCAAAAATCTCTATGTTAAGAACATGAAACCATAACTTGTATTGATAAAATGCAACTCTGACGTTCATAAAGTTTTAATGATGTAAAACTTCGGAATGTGAACTTGGAGCTACATTTACGATGCTTCCGACTAGTCAATATTACCTACTTTACGATATTTAAATATAACAGCAACGAGAAAAATGTATGCATATTAATTTAAAATACTATTACAAAATATTTCTTATGAAAAATGATTTAAAAAAACTTATATAGACGTCGTATAACGAATGACATATTTTGTATATTAAGCAATAGCGTATGAAAAACGTGTATTGTATAATTATCTAAGTATAGTACAAGTGTGAGCTATTAGCGGCAAGTCTGATATAAAAAGCACATCCGGTACCGATCCTTGGCCCACTTGAACGCGTGATAGACGCATCAGTCCTTAATGGAATGTTATGCTTGCCAAGTCCGTCTCCGTAATGACATTCATCACGTATATTTACATAAAATATTAAAGCTCGCTAAAGGACTCTGTGTGTGTCTTTGTTTTGCCTTTTATATGTGAGTGGGTAATTGTTATTATCATGTCATCACGCTAGAACCGTTACAGGGTAGGCAGAGAGGTATTATGTACGTTTAAGTAGGTATTATAAAAAAAATCTACTCCATAGATAATAGCACGTAATTACAATATTTTCGGTCACCAACATTTGGGAGTTCATAAGTCAGAGTGGGTATCCCATTGATAATGCGAAAAGCCACGTGTGTACGTTGTACAATTAGGGCCATTTTTATGTAAATAAAACAAATATTAATTAGGTAAACTACACTTATATAGTTATGATAAAGCCACATATGACGTATGTAGGTAACTTCTTGTTTAAGATTATATTAGTCACAATTTTATTTGACTCTCTTTACTGTAATCGTATCACCAAACATTTTGGTGGCGAGTGCCATAAAGCTACATTTTATAACAATAGATTCCTGCAAAGCAGGATTTGATTCCATTAACTAAAATTAACTCATTTACTGCTTTTTATGGCATCGAAGTGGGAGTACCTATGCTTGAATATTTTGTTTGAAACAAATTAGTAAACATTTGTGAGTGAGCGTGTTAGGTAAAAAACGAGGACGGCAAGTCCTCAGGAATGTCATCGATGTGAATCATTTTGCATAAATAATTAAAGTCGAACAGTTTGATAATTCTATGTTATTATAGGTTACAGACGATCGTCAACTTCGGAGACGTATTACACAATACGGAAAGGTCTCGAATACGGTTATATAAAAAAGACACGTTCCATTGCACTGTTGTGTCACACTGTCAGACGGTGACACAATTGATTGTGTATGATCGTTAATTCCGCTAACGGCGTCAATGTCACGACCGTGGCGGCCTGCCACGGGGACATGTATATGGCTTCTGGATGACGCTGAAATCGTTACCAACTGTGCACTAAAACAAACTTTGCAATCGTTTAGTGCCGCGTGAATTGTTATTCAGATATTTATTCGTGCCTTGCCTCTGTTACGTGAGGTCAGATTATCTAGCCTTGTATTTTATAATGCCAATTGTCAACTCTGTTAGCGGAGACACCGATATGAATCTTGTATACACACACGCGAACTGCCTAACAAGAAACGTAAAATATTATATTTCGTTTACAGGACCGAAAGAGTTCTTTTATCGCGGCCACAACTATTTCTACACTGGTCATGTTCCTGCGCTGGCCAACAAGAAATTTGACTGGCTGGATGGACGTAACATCTGCAGGGAATATTGCATGGATCTCGTTTCAATGGAGACACAAGAGGAAAATAATCTGATTTTCAAACTTATCCAACAGAGTAAGTAGTGTAGTATATACTTTACTTTCTTTACGTTTATGGCAGTCACAATACGGTAAATCCAATGGAGTTGATTACCAAGTGTTTACATAAAAAGTCTTCTTACAATAATTTGAGCTCCTTTTAATTATAAACTATTAATGTAATTTAAAAAAATTTTCAAGAACAAAAAGTTAAGGAAATGTTTGATTTACTCATCGACTTTTTACAACTTATTTATTCAGAAAAGATAACGTGCAAACGATCGAAGGGAAATACTAACTTAAAAACTACACACCGACGTAATATTTCATAATGATGTTGAGATGTAGCGGAAGTGACATATCATCCTACGTTTTTTTAAAACGCATGCCAAGAAATGTACGGGAACGCAATTTCAACTTAATAAAAGCTGCAGTTATTTAAGGCGTACACATTACATTGTCAAAATCATTTTTGTTTAATATAATTGAATATGTTTTGCAGACGACGTTCCATACATCTGGACCTCTGGACGTCTTTGCGACTTCAAGGGCTGCGAGTCACGGAAGGATCTAGAGCCCAAGAATCTGTTCGGCTGGTTCTGGTCCGCTAACAGGGAAAAGATAGGACCTACTAACCAGGTTAGTGTTACATTAAAAAAACTAAGCTTAAACTTTTTTGGTAATAATTTTAGCGCATATTTTGTACTATTTTTAGGCTGTAGTTATCGTCAATCATTACCGACGTAGCATCTATAGCACATTTTCATTTGTTGACCATAGACCACCATTATAGACAATAGGTTAATGTGTTGAAGATGAAACGTGTTTATTTCACCTACTGCAATGTAACGTTGTTATACGCGCTAGTATTGACAACTGGCGACGTATATTTTCGTTCACTGCACCAGCATATTTGCATATTACGTAACGTTACACACAGAAAACGAGATGAGAAAATACCTGTTACATCTAAGAACAGAAAAGATAAAATGTACTTGCAATGGCTACTGTGTAATCCCTGCGTGCGTTGCATCACATATTTATAATACGTGTACTAAGAATAGAAATATTAGAAATTCTTGTATTACATAGAAGATAATTTCGCTTACTACAACATTATACACTTACCTCATTTTCTAACCCTTCTCATTCTAAACGGAAGCCGGTGTCCAACAGTGGAACGTTAGGTGTTAACGATCATGATTTTTGCAATATAATATCATTTCTTGACCTCAATTCACAAATAAAGAGATTGAGCTCATTATTACAACTTCATATTTGATTGTACGTATATGAAAGTATTCCAAAAAATAGTGATAACGGTTTTTACCTACAATTATTCCAGATCCCCAACGGGTGGGGCTACAACCCTTGGTCGCAGACCGGCCACAAGAAGCAGCGTCAGCCCGACAACGCTGAATTCGAAATCAACGGCACCTCAGAGTCCTGCATGAGCATCCTCAACAATGTCTACAACGACGGTATCGCGTGGCACGACGTGGCCTGCTACCACGAGAAGCCAGTGGTCTGCGAGGACTCAGAGGAGCTACTCAACTACGTCGCCAGCACCAACCCCGGCTTACGTCTGTGATCTAATCCAACCTATTTGATTATGATAATCTTTAACTTTCAATGAACTAACATGCAACGTGTCACAGAGGGTAGAGTACTAGCAATTATTAGATAAATATTTCATTCATTCTGACATGATGCGATAATTTAAAAAAAAAACAAATTCCAGATAATTTTTCCCGTCCACTAACATTGGCACGTAATGAAGAATGTATCCAAAGCCGGGTAACTTCTCTGTAAAATATCGTGACAATATTATATTTTTTTTTTACATATTGTGACCCGGGCATTTGTTTTACCTAATATATTCTAAATGCTAAAAAGAACTGTACTCCCATTTTTCATAATACAATGATCACCGTATTGATTGCAACACTAGCACGTCGTATCCGGACTTGCCATACTTAAAATATGTAGCGATCTCTTCCTTAAACACTGCCCTTTATCCGTCGTACAAGTAATGTACAGATTAGTAGTAAGATACAATTAAGTTAACTAAGATTATTTACCTAAGGGACGAATTTCTATTTGTATATAAAATAAAACATTAAAAACAATTTTGTTTCATTTCATGTTTCATCTAACACTGTCACAGTAATCAACACTATTAAATAAAAATCTCTGAAACTCATGAAAAATATATTTTAAGGAAAATATAATAAACGTTTCTTTGTTGTGTAACATGTTTAGTAAAAATTAACAAAAACCTTGTATTTCGTATGATGCCCGTTATATAAATCTTTTGTATTGTTAATATAAATAGGGCACTACATAACAAATAAATTATTAACAATTTCCATGCAAAATAACAACTTCAAATAAAATTCACTGCTTATCATAGTTATGTTAATTCTTGGTTGTATTATAAAATAATAAAGTTCGTCGGTTTGTTTGTCATAGATTATTGTGATGAATTGACGTATTTTTTTTCACATAGTTATTTTATTGCCCGCAGTGCGTCAACCTACGTTTTATCTTCGAAAAAGGCACATTTTTATCTGGCATTTAAAATAACCTGTTGAATATTTTTGCCTAAAGTACGGTTGAATACTGGGAAGGTTATCAGGCTTGTAAAATACTTTTATGCATCGAGTTCAAATACAATCTATACTTATAATATATCTGTAGAGAGGTCAATTCTGTCTGTCTGTATAACCGTTATAGAAATAAAAACTACTCGACGGATTTTAACGAAAC
>DWDT01002445.1:0-13733 GCA_018245595.1 Microceris scylla | reverse complement strand
TTCATAATAATCGGTACAGTAGTTTTTGAGATAATCGATAACATACATACAAACATTCATTTTTATATAATAGATTAATTTGTTCCAGTCGACATCACTTATTGAATTGTAGAATTTGTGCTGTAGACAATGCTGTAACAATATGGTTCAAAAATGATAGTGTCTTCATCTTGTTGTTCATCATATTGTCAATATGTTCAGCTATAACAAGTATATCTAGATAAATAGTATGTATTTATTAAAAACTTTAAAACTGAACCACAGTCAGAAGCAAACGTTTATACGGTGTTTATAAAAGGATAAAAAAGTTTAATAGTAAGATAAAAAAGTTATTGTAGATAAACCAGAGATTGTATTTTCTGACTCATCACAGCAAATTTATCTCAATATCAACACAATAATGTTTTATTCATGAAAAAAAGAAGGTTCAAAGCACTGCTCATTTTTCATTTAGTTTTGATATTCAGTGGGGATTTCGTTAACGATATATTAAAATGTTAATGAAAAGTACGATTATCTATTAAAGATCTTATTAAATAAATATTAATTTTGAATAATTCAATACTCAAGCGTACTTATTCAAAATCACTGTAAATAAGTTAAATAAATCTTTTAACATTCCCCAAAGGAAGCTCCAACAAAATATTTAATTAAGTAAGCAAACTCTACTGGATTTTGAAAACCTATTACGGATGTTTCCAATAATAATAATATCGGCTCATTTCTGACGATCGTTTTTCAATTTATCAAGTGAATATCTTAATAAATTGTAAAGTTCTTAATGTTGTTACTGTATCACTAGAAAATTACAAAATTCAAATCTATCAATCTACTTCCAAATGTAACATCGACTGAAGGAACCCGCATAGAAAGGTCCAGAGAAAGTTCCAGAACTTTATGATTCGAAAATCTTCGGTAAGTACAATAAAATTTGTCCATCGATAACTGACCTAATTTCTAACGGCAAGCCATTTGCGACTTTATATAGAGACAATAAACTTGGAGAGTTTATTTGTTACAGTGGCAAATTGTAGCTATGTACAAAATAGAAAGGATTATGTACTTATATGTTAACGTTTTATAAGGCTGGAGACGGAAGATGGAAACGGCAAGCAGATATCAGAGCGCGATAGCGCTTATTACAAGAGGCCTATTACCAGCTACGTTACCAGCTAAATTGATGATGATGAAATGTTATCAGTTAGTTTATTGTAACAGGCGTTATTTTGCTATCAGTTGCTCATGTTTAATTACATAGTACCTATAACGGTGTACACTTTCCTACAACATAAATTATTAATTTGCCAAGTTGATTATTACTACCTACACATTATACGTATTCGTAAGATCATAAATATTGTTATAGTATAAGTTAGGCCAGTGTTGCCAATGTTATGTTAACCATTTAGTTAAGTAAACTATAGCATACATAGTAGATACAATGTAATGACTGGAACACGTATGTACGAGTATGTGGAAGTTCACCCGAGGAAGGAGCGTCACCTCACCTATTTCTGAAATAAAGCAATTGGTGTTAAAACAATTTGTTTTAGTATAAAGGAAGTGGTTATCGCTCCCCCGGTATACTAAAGGCGACTGTGTTAATTTTCGGGGAGGCGTATGTCCAGCAGTGGACTGATATAGGCTGATGATGATGAGGATGATGATTCAATTTTTAATTAATTGCAGCCTGGCCAAAATTTTGTCAGGCAACCCATGTTTTCTATAATTTTTAACACGTTTTCTATAATTTTTAACACGTTTTCTATAATTTTTATCACACTAAATTACCTATCAAATAGTTTTTAATCATTAAACAGATCGGTGAAGCTCGATGTTTTATCGGATATTCTACTATGTATATGTAATGCAAGCGACCGAACATCGATATCTATTCTCTGTAGCTTTATCTTCTTATCGTATTCTGTAATCATTTATCACATTTGCGTTTTGTAGGTACTTCTCCAGCTTTGTGCGATGTAAAAGGCACGTACTGTTTGCCTTACAAAACAGGTTATACATTTTTACCTGTATCAAAAGATAATAAGCCTTAAAGCTTGGTATTAGACGAGTTTCATCAATGTTAATAACATTAGCATTAGGTTGGATTATAAAGAAGGTTTTAATCTCCTTTTTTCTTCTTTTTCCATTGCAGTTACGCAGATTCGGCTCCCTGAGATGTGAGCCGGTATTTGCTTCTAGTATGTCATCTGCAGATAGGGTAAGTCATTTAAGTCATGCTCGGTATTTATCATCTAGGCAACTGTACCATTGCCTCTCCCGTTTCTCTGGAACCCATGAAAAGGCACTTTTTCACGGGATAGCTTTGGGTCCTCGATTACGTGACCGTACTATTTTAGTGTCAACTACTGTATTTTATAGGCAATAGTAGCGACATATAAACTTCATTGGGTCTTATTAATTGTGGAAAAAATGTTTTAAAAACTAATTTGTTAGGATGTGGAAACAGTTTCTATATTTAAATTGTATATAAGATAAAAAAAACTCATTCGTCGATTCCGGAATTTCGAAATTAATACCGGTTAAGTGAGATTCGTGTCACATCGATGCTGACAGCTTAATGTACCTACGGACTATTAGACAGATAGACATTATTGCGCAATCTTTAAGAATAATACTCTCCGTGTAATTTACAAATAAGAATCATTATATAAAAATCACTATTGTGTCGAATTTAATTAAACAATATAAAATGCAACCAATTACGTGTACAATATAGTTTTAAATATTTACTGTTTTCTTTACATTTATCATGCGGAGTTTAACTTTAATATCATTACATTAAAAGTACATTATGTGAAGTTGACTGCGACAGAGGGTGTCCCACAAAGTAACAAGTATACATATCTAGTTAAACTGGAGTCCGGAGTGTAATATAAAAGCTCTCAAAAGTTAACAATCTCTAAAGGTAAGCTGCGCCCTCTAGGAAACATTGAGCACAATTTATTTACGGCACGTTTCCAATAGATGGCAGTAAATAATAAAAGTGAATTGCCATAGAAGAATGTAAAAAAAAACATATTTATGATCTTTAATAAGCACAATTTATTTATAAAAAAAATTCAATGTTTTGGTTTTGACCAATACCAAAAAAATGCCTTGGCATTCTAACAAGACATGTCATTAGCTGTCTATGGCATTGGTCAAAAATGTTTTGATGCCTGTGACTTTAAACACGTGGGTCATGGCAATGACACTGCTCACTATCTAAATTGAAGGAGACAAGGCGAAACGGGTAACAAGTAAAATTATGAACAAATATATAATAAGAAATAAACTTTACTATTTTGTATTTTTTCGGGACTGCCGTCGTGCATTAATGATTTAAGTTTTACGTTGGATAAACTTTGTGTTTATTTCTTTCGTTGATATAACTCAATTCACTTGCACATTTTATTACTACTGTTTAAGCTCTTAGTAAAACTTTATTGTATGTATTGTCTATTTATTTGGTACTTATTCAAGACACATTTTGAATAATACTACTTCTATAAGAATAAACATGTTAACATATCTTATTGTTAACTAGTTTTTACCATAACTTGTTTCAAATAATATGTAGAATATTTTAGTATCTACAAAAGTCTTTCAGTTGTAAAATATATAAGACCATTTATTACAATGTTTGAACTTTCTTACATTTGAAAAGTTCATCTGCTATTGTTATATTATGATAATTGATTTTGTAACAATTCCAGAGTATTCTGGCATGGACATATTAGTGGAATTACCGCGGAACAAATGGTCAGACCTCCGAGATTTATACAAGACTGTGTGGCCGAGAGGCGCCGTGGCCTACTGCGCGCTCGATACCCAAATAGCCCATACTGAGCTCAGTGAGAGCGTCAGTTTCAAAGTGTACTGTCCGGCCGGCGACATGTCTAACGGAATGATAGCAGTTCTTGATGCGGTATTGTTTTTTAGATATGTTACAATGTAAAGATATATTTAAAAATGTCGTTAATAGGAAATACTTCATTTTATGATTTCTTTACAGTTCGATTATTATCAAGTACTTATCTATCCGATAAAAGACACAGCGAAAATTGAAGAAGCGTTACGAAATACCAATATTATAGATTGGAAAAGAGATATTGTTCTGCCTTCTGCTAGTACTGAATTGATAGCTATTATGAAAAGATTACAAGAAGATCGAAAAATTACCATCAAGTTTGATGATTCAAAAGCTTTTAAACATCTTCTTGACAACAATAAGCCACCGTATGACTTAAGGTGAAAATTATAAATTTACTGTATACTTACATGAATGAAGTTAGTGACATCGTTTCTAAAACATTATTTTAAGGAGATACTACCTTGTGGGTCGAGTGGCTGCAAGCGGAACTGCCGATCCGGAGGTCCTGGGTTCAAATCCGGGTCGAGTACTATTGGATTTTTTTAATTTACAATTTCTAGTAGTGACACGGAGTCTGGAATTGTGTCTGGTATATGGCAATAAAAAGAAAAGAAAAGAAAGAAAAACTTTATTTGTAAAATGTGCACCTACACGTTATACAAGCATTATGATACAAAAAAATAATAAACAGAGCAATTGCAGACTGCACACGTTACAAAATGGGTCCTACTCAGCGTTATGCTGGAAGTCCAAAAACAACCAGCGCTGGTCTTCCGTAGGGCCCAATTGAAGACGTCGCGGACTAGAACAGACTCACCGCCTATTCCAAATAATATAAAAATGTAACTGGTGAAACGTGGGAGTTTACTTCTCTCTTCTGCTTACCCCTTCGGTGATTATAGGCGTGATTTTAAGTTATTCTAAGATTTGACACTAACTTTATGTGTCGATGTTCTGTTTTTTACGTTTTCTTTGGGAGATTGAAATGAGGACTGGCAAGATGGCGAGATTTTATTATCTTCCCGTTTGTTCTTCCATAAGGGTTAAGCAGAGGAGTGTATATACCCTTACGATGCACCAGTTAAATTTTATATCCCTCCATAATAATAAAATATTATATTTGGAAAAGGGGTTGTATTTATAGATAAATTTTAAAATCTATTTTAGACATTTTCTCATTATTTCAGTATCAGCCCTCCCGACTGTTACGTGGCTCCACTAAAGCTTCAGCATGTGCCTATAGTCGACAAAACTTGGAATTACCACGGCGAGACCACTCATAAATTCTTTGAAGTTCTAATGAAAAATGCAATGACCTACGTTCTTTATTCAAAGAAAGATGATGCGCCAATGGCCTGGGTAACCGTTGGAATACAGGGAGCTCTGACTCACCTTTACACGCTTGATCCTTACAGAAGACTCGGATACGCTGAGTTTCTTACTAAATACGCAGCAAATGATCTCAGGCAAAGGGGAAGAATTGTTCTAGCATATACTGTAGAAGGCAATGTTGGACCTCAACGAATGTTCAAAAAACTGGGTTTCGATGGTATCGGGTACGACCGATGGGTATTTATTGAAAGAAAAAAGGAAGGACTATGATTTGTTTACAAAAAATAAATCTTAATTTTAAAACTTCTATAGTGTTAAGACAAAAATGTAAGAAACGAATAAGTTCTCATATATAAATTATACATTTTAAAATATTATTTTATTTGTTACCTCTCTGAATTTTGATATACAAGTGAGTATGCCCTGCTTTAAATGTGATTTTCACTTAAATGCAAACAGATTTGTTTGGTGTACTTAATTTTTATATATAATTATTAATTATGATATTGCTCAAAGTTATCAGTGTTACTATCATTCTTTGTGGAAAAAAAAGGATTATCAATGAATTAATATCGAATTAAGTGATCTGAGGCTAAGAGGAAGGACTGTAGAAGACGATGTAGGACCTTAACGAATGTTCCAAAATTGGGTTTCGATGTGATTGGGTACGACCGATGGGTATTCATTGAAAGAAAAAATTAAGAAGTAATTGTTTACAAGGAAATTTTATTTTTAAAATGTAGGTATTTAATATTAAATACCAAAACTTTACCTTAACTCCTTACCCTTAAAAATATTAAAATATACAAAAATAAAAGAAACATACACAATTAAAATCCAAGATGTACTTATAAAGCAACATTATCGACTATATTCGATATTGTAGCTAAATTGCTGACTATATCACATAATAATACAACAAAATAGTTGTCTATATTTCGTAATATTTCAGCAAAATTACAGACTACTATATTCCACCCACACTTGTATTGAACTGAAGTACCTATACATGACATGCGAGATAAGGGCTTGGCAACACTATCAGCTGGTTTGACCTGTGTACAATATGCCAAAGGCATGATGTCACTGAAGTAGATAGTATCGCATTTCACAAATATTGTTTTATTCTGTTTTACGTCTTATTACTAGCCATGGATCCCGCTGCATATTGGTAGAGATAAAGGCGATTTGAGTATTGGCTCAAACCCTGTCATAAGGTCAATAGGGAATATGCATAAAATGTAACCCTTTGGGGTCGGCAGCGGCCACAGTCTTAGAACCTTTTACCAATTTTGTTAAGATGTGTCAATTGATTCCTCATAAGAAATAGTATAAACAGCTAAGGAAGAGTGTAAGGGCTTCCAACCACCATCTCAGGAGCCGAAGTCAACCTCACCTGCACGTGGTGCACTCTGCTATAACAGACGAGGCTCTGGCGACCGACTGATTGCGGAATAGCGCAGCCTTAATAGGCACGGCTAAATGCCCTGACCGCCGACGGACAGCAGCGCCGGCGGTGCGAAAACCTGTGCTCTGCGATCTCCAAACCGCATGCCCAGCGTGGAGATTACGAGCATAAACCAGCTTTTGGGGAGGCCTATGGCCAGCAGTGGACTGAGATAGGCTGACGATGATGATGATGAGCTAAGGAACCTTTCCAACAACCAATGCTGAGTTCATATCGTTTGTTTATATAATCTAACATAAACCGATTGGCGCCTCTCACTCGCCATCCGACCTGTCGCGCCAAACGCCGTGGCGACTGAGAGTCGCCTTCCGACCGCAAATGGTAAAATATATTTTTCTCCAATGTTTATTATTGTCACATTATAATTAAAAGGATTTTATTTTCTTTTAGTTATTACGAGTATTTAGATCCAAAAAACATTATTATTTATTATATTATGTAAAAATCTTAATGAAATTAATCTTAAGCATTGTATGTAAAGTGTTACTTGTATCCAACGCATCCGTCTTCAATAAGCACTGTGTCAGAGCTAAAAACCATTCACATACAACTAATAAATATAATTTCACTTCCCATAAATATGCACAAACACTGACATTTAAAATGTACAATGCTTCACACAGACGTCGAAAAGTAAATAAACATGATAAACTTTAGTGTCCTGATATCAGATAGCAACGCGCAAACACAACTTGCGTAGATTATGGCTCATACGGTTACAAGGGAAGAGCTGTTTGTTTTAACAATGCAATGTACATCAATTTATACTTTCCCCTATATTTTGGTGCCATTAATAAGTTAAGAGAATAGAAAACAAGCAGGAAACAATTATTATAAGCTATTGTCGCCCACGCCCACCTGATACCGACCTTGAATACGACCGTTAGAATTAGATTGTCAGTGTCAGTAACTAAAGTTAGCGGTCAATGAGTAACAAACTTAATGCTGAAACTAGACATAAGAGTATAATGTCATATTTAACATATTAGTTTACACATTTAACTAAATACTCAAAAAAGTGAGCAAATATACGATAATTATACGACTGTGTCTTTCTCAATCACAATGCCCTTGTCTTGAACTTAAAACATTAAAGTAAGGGTTATAAAATAATGTAGCAGAGTTCAATCTTTCCTAATCTTTTCGCGCCATTTGCGTCTGTAACTTTATTTTTCTGGATGGACATAAAGACAAGAACTAAGTTTTCGCAGGTAGCGTTAGTTTTTGATTGTTTCTAGTTATTGCTTTATGTAGATCCTTAAGAATAACGAGCTTATGATTATTTTTGTAAATAAAGGTCACGTTTTTAAAGAATACATATATATAAACGAGTGTTAATTTCATTAAGTTTATCTTTTATTGATCTGTTACAAACTGTATTGTAATTCAAAATATAAAAATATATATTATTTCGATGGTTGCTAAAATTACGAATATTAGTACGCTGTATGACATTGTAACTGATATGTTTTGATTAGGTGCAACCAATAAGTACCTATCTGCCATAAAACTACCCGCAATCGGTATTGCTGTCATAGATGATAAAATTTTATTAATAATAGTAGCTAACGCAAAAAAGCCTTCCATATTTTTGTTGCTAAGGGACAAAATTAAATACTATCGCATTTAGAGGAAAGTATAAACCTAAAATGCGTTGCAATTTAAAAAAAGACTGATGAAACGGCACAGTGCATTTTGGTGTTCTACCGCATGACCGTTTATTGCACGTACGATCTTTTGTCACTAGAGACAGTTCTCAGCACACCGCTTGTAAACAATGAATCATTTTTAGTCGAATCTGTGCAAGCGGTCGGCGAGGACGTTTTTTTAACGATTTTCCTTATAGTGCTCTAAATGTCACTGTTCGAAGATCCCTTACAGTTGTTCCCGGCGGAGAAATGGTCAGATTTACAAGAGGCATTCAAGGCCGATTGGCCGAGAAGTATCTCCGGTTTCACGGTGCTGGAGACTGAGAGACACATATTGCAGTGTGGCCTCGATTACGGCTTCAAGGTGTATTGTCCATTCGGAAATGTTAATAACGGGATTGTTGCTGTTAATATAAAGGTAATTGTGTCTGTCAGTTTTATAGGGCATTGATCATATTTATACTATGTACATATGTATGTATGTAACTAATTCATGGTCTCATATTAGCCAGATGATTTAACGCAAAGGTACGTATTGAAATTTCGTGTGGTTTGAATATTAATAAAAATTAGCCATCACGATTTATATGTCTATATTTTTCCCGATCATATCATATCAGTATCATAAAAACGTTCTTATTATACCAAAAGCCTCGGTTGTCCGGTAGAGAATGTCAATAGTCTATTAAGTACACCGTTTTTGTAACACGGAGTGGTCTGAAGTGTTACTACAATAAAAGGTAAATAAATGAATGTAACAACAGGATAAAAGATTCCTGTAAAATCTCACATAATTATAAAGATTGTATTAGTAGAATTGCTACGACTCATGAACTTCCGATACTCTCTTACGCACGACGTTCTTGAACAAGCCTCGGCAAGTTAGAACGATGCTGCCATTGGCCAGTAGGAACTATGAAAAATTGGTAGAGCAATAACCCGTATATCCAACACAGTTTAAGAGTCAATAGTTAGTCTAGGTCACAGATAATTCAAACAGGAAAAAGTTTGCGGAAACTTTCCATATTCTGACACATCCCGGGAATTCCCGCGACAGATGGCGCTTTATTAGCTCAATAAATAAACGTTGAGTTATGAGGACCGTTCATGTTGTATATATAAACAGAAGTAGGTATTTATGAGATAGGATATATACATACATAATTCATTTCGAGCAATACCGATAGAACGTTCATTACTACCGCGAAGAACATCTTATCAAATTATTTGTGTTTAATTCAGCAGTGTGTTGTTGCTCAGATATATAACACAGGCGACATTCTCAGTCATAATCCAACTGCCGCATCTCAACATTCTTATATTTATATAATTGTTTGTTCTCTTCCAAGAGAACACTTTTTTAACTATTCGTTTTAAAAAAAACGTAACTTCACACCAGTAATCCCCGAAGAGGTAGGCAGAGGAATGCAAAACACTCCCACGTTTCACCGGTTACGTTTTACGTCCCTCTATGGAATAGGTGGTGGAGCCTATTGCCATGCATCGGGCACACATCTAGACTTCGAACCACTACTATAAAATTTAAATTAGAAAATTTTGTAGTGTTCGACTCGGAAATCGAACTCGGGACCTCCCAATCGGCAGTCACACTTGCAACCAACACGACCAACGAGGCAGTCAACTATTAGTTTTACTAATTTGACTTACACTAACATTGTTCAAGATTGCTTGCAATTGCCTATAAACTGTTGCGATTTCTAGTAATTTTTGCCTGCTCATTTGCACAACATTATTTACAATATTTACTAAACTGATAACAATATAAAGATTACACTAATAAGACGTATACGTAACTGGTAAAATCTGGGACTGTACTACGCTCATCTGTGTATGCTTCGGAGATTATAGGCGTGATGTTACATTTAATATATTACACCAATTAATTAATTTCTAATCTCATGTTGCAGAAAACGTTCCATGAAATGATAGTTCAGTGCCCCAGCAATGACACAAGTCAATTGGAAAACGCATTAAAAACAACCAAAACTATCGACTGGGACAAGGAATGGGAGGTTCCGTTCGCGCCTAAACATGTCATGGACTGCATCAAACGAGTCATACAAGATAAGGGACTGTTTATAAATAGCATTTCAGTGACTAAGGCATATGTTTTAGACGCAACGTCAGAATTTTTTAACGCTCTGTAAGTAGATTTTAAAGCATTTATATCGTTTTGAATGTTTATGTTAAAACGGGTCTGAAAAATCTTTCGTCAAAAAGGCTTGTTATTAAAAAGATTATGATTGATCATATCTGATGATAGGTATTACTTTAAAGTGACATATTGGTAATCACTAATTGAATCACTGTTATTAATTTATAAATACATGTTTGTTAATTCAGTCACCCCCTATTCCATGGTGGGAATGTACTACCTCTTCGGCGATTACAGAGGCGACGTTACGTTATGTGATGCATTTGCTTATTTCGTATACGTACATAACTGTGTATTTTATTGTTACTTTGTTTTATTTAGCTTTCTTTGTTTTGTTTAATTGCAAATACTGAATTTTACTGTTCTTCCAATTGAATGTTTGGTTAAATATAAAAAAAAAACTTGTAACACGAATGTACAGAAAATTTTTGCTTTTTGTTCCAGAATGCCACCGACATGCTGTTTCAGACTATTAACTTTGGATTACGTAGACTTACTCGACTCTACCTGGCCACATAGATATCCCAACTCAGATTTTTACTTCGAGCTATTAATAAAAGCAAAATTGGGATACGGATTATTCAGAGACGAAAAGTTAATATCTTGGGTTCTTATTAAAGAAATGGGAGCTCTCACACATCTGTACACTTTGCCAGAAGAAAGAAGAAAGGGTTACGGAGAGTTAGTATTGAAATTAATATCAGATGTTCTACGTAAAGATGGAAAGCCTGTCGTAGCGTTTTGCGTCGCAGGCAATGATAAGGCGGATAGATTATACAAAAAACTCCAATTTCAAAGTGTTATGGACGTGGAATGGTGCACTTTTACAGGCAAAACGTAATTTTTTGATGACACTTATTATATGAAATAAAGACAACAAAATTCCTGTTTATTTTTCTATCTACTTATCAGCCCTATACTACCTTTTTCTAGATTTAAGCCTTCCCCAAACTGCGTTACTCTTGCCGCTTTTAAATCCTCTTAATCGACCTCGATGGGGATTACCTCCAGGCTTCACGCCAGTACTAGATATTTCAAAAATAAAAAAAAAACAATAGTACCGAACCCGGGGATCGAACCCAGGATCTCTCGATCGGTAGTCGCGCTTGCAACCACTCGACCAACTGGGTGGTAATATTAATAAGAAAATAAAAACGAGCTCTGTAAAAACTTATCTCTATATTGACATGTAGGTAGTGCACTAATTATAGTTAGTTCATTCAGTATAGCTGTTCACACGAGACCCTAATACTCGAAATCATTTTTTACTTGCCCGTATCATTTCACGCACGTCTTACAAGCATACCGCACTCACGTTGTTCTTACAAAATCGTTATAAAATTTACATACCTAACATAATGCCTATAATCCCTGAAGGGGTAGGCTGAGGAGTTCAGTACATTCCCATGTTTTACCCATTTTGTTTTATGAATAAGTGGTGGGTCTATGGCCGTACACCGGGCACAAATCTAGCCTCCGAGTCACTGCTAGAAATTCATACAAGAAAATTCAAGTTAGCAAGTCCAATAGTAGTAAGAACACGGGCTTTGAACCCGGTATCTCTCGATCAGCAGTCGCGTTTTGCAACCACTCCACCAACGAGGCAGTGTCAATTTACATACCATCAGTTTTTATCACCTTAAGAAATCAACTATAACTTCATTTTCAATCTTTCTGCATTTACAATATTACCAACTCCTCGCGTACACGCTCACCGTCTTTGATGTTTATAAAATCATTATCTTTTGCATATGATAGCGTGGTTTTGCAATTGAACATTATTCTTGTGTGAAAAATAGATTAATTTAATTATTAAATCAATTATAATGAAAACATAACGAATATAAAAAGGGAGGTTTTTTTTTAAATCTCTAAAGCTACTTTACCTGTAGCGGAAAATCTCTGTAAAGTTTTCCCTTTGATCCGACGGTTAGGCAATGTTTAACGCCGGAGCGAGTCCGCCAACAGTTGCGCAAACTTCAATGACTTCAATTTGTTTTGACTTTTCAAAACCTACCTGCAATTGTTTGAAGTCTTATTTTATCCTGTCCCCGCTCGTAATCTTAATCTTACTCGTATTTTTTAAACTGAATGTTGACTTTTCAAATTTGCCGGGAATTGTTTGAAATCTTTTTTGTAATATCTTTCATTACTGATAACATTATTGTTATTAATTTGCAATATATCTTATTATAAATGAGATATTCGACTATTGTTTATTAATAATTTTCTCAACGGATTCGAACTTATAAGTGTCTCTCTCATTATCTGTTTTCATAATTATACATAAATGTATATACAGATAATATGAATTGACATAATACAATGTAGTTAAATCCTTTTGTTGCAATACTTGCCTGAATCCTTAAAAACATTTCCCAAAACAGTTTTTGTTGTGAACTTTGACGTTAAAAATACGAAAAATCCTTACGTGACGAAGTGGCTTCAGGGTTTTAAAACAAGAGCTCGCGTGACTAGCAGTGTGCAGTTTGTACGCAAATACACTTTAGGGATTAAAATTTTGCTGCTTCAACGTACTCTCGGAGCGTGCATACTTTTATCGGTTTTCTGTTCGGCGTTTTATTGAAATCGCGTTCTGCGAATATGTTCGATGTTAACATATTACAACTTTTCCAGTGCTTATTTTTTCAATAATAATTTATAAGTAGCTATATTATAAGTAGTTGTTTATTATTTTACTTCATCATACACTATTATAAATATAACATATAAAATACATTTTCAATCTGTACCATCTACCTATCTGTACCTAATTGCTATTAAAAAACTTGCGCGCTTTGAACTGTCGGCACATATCTATCAACACCGACTACTGATTTACTTAGCAATATTCAAAGTACATATATAAACTTATCATAACTTATTCATGACCACACCGAAAGCCAATAGTGAAGCGTTTTAAGGTAAATTGACTTTTGCTACGCTCGACATTTCGAGAGTCAACTCTGCAATATTCCCGTGAGTGGTGCTCAAATACAGTTCGCAAATTGAACATTTTAAATTTCAAGTTTTACATTCGCTACATAAGATCTTAATAAGGATTAATTTAAAGTTACATGATTATTACAATTTATTGGCACGCTCTGGGGGAGGCCTATGTTCAGCAGTGGACAGTTGTAGGCTGATGATGATGATGATGATGATGATTATTACAACAACTGGATTGCAAAGGATCAGGACTGGGTGTAGTGATGTCGTCTAAAGGTGGCC
>DWDT01002444.1:0-13734 GCA_018245595.1 Microceris scylla | reverse complement strand
CGAAGCCTTCCAACACTCTGTGAAATATTTTTTTTTTTTTTTTTTTTTTTTTTTTTTTTTTTTTTTTTTTTTTATATAATAAACTGGTAACGTATATAATAATTACTGATATTAATTGAAAAATTATAGATCAAAAAAATATTCCACTCGAATAATCGTTACTTCGTATACATACATAATATATATCGTTACAAAACATTATATTTCTTTCGGATTACGAAAAACAACATCGCTAATCATTTTCATGTCAAATTGCATAATACTTCGTTTCGTAATAGTCCTCTTACTGGCATTATTCGCTGAATTACCATATAGTTATCTTGGTAGCTTGAAAGCTACATATACCTATATTGAAATGTATACATGTATTGACTAATATATTGTAGCGGTCTGCAAATCATATTTTACTGTCGATGTCTGCATACTAACAAAAACGTCATAACATACTGAACATTGGTACCACAAATATATCATCTCGTGGCACCATTATGGTAGTATATAACCCAAAGTACTTTTCAACAAGTACAGCCAATTTTAGCTCGTTTCAACATAAAGATTTTAGTAGGACCTCAAGAAATACATCTGGGCAAGATATTTCAGTACGGAAGGCTACATTCATACCGACGCAATAGGACAGATGAAGATTTACTCCACAGTAAATCCCTTTAATGGAAATAAATTTACATTTACAATCTCACAGCTGTAACACATACTGCGCAAACTGCCCCACCCCCTCTCCGATTCTGTTCCCCACTACGTTTACGACGTCTCCAGCCATTAGCATGGTCGCATAAACCCGCAACTAAAACAGACAAAGGTCTGAGACGCCATTACGTGTTTCCGCACTTCAAAATGGCGGACAACAAAATGGCGGACTCATCAAAGTGCTCGTTTCCGAAGCGAGCGGGTGAATTAAAATTGGAGATAATACACGCTGTACCCTTTTTGTTCTGGCTATGACTTGCACATTTCGAGATGCTTAATACGTTTGAGCGTGCTCGTATGAAATATGGGAGAAATCCGTTGTTATATTGTTCGGTTGTGGCACAGCGAAAATAGGTATATCATGTAAAATATTTTCAAATTTATTCTCGAGGATTCCTGTTCTTTGTAGCTTAATTATTTTATAAAACATAATTGCTTTTCAGATGAAAGTTTTGAAGCGTGAACGTACATAATGTAATTAAATTCCACTAACTGCAATTGTGAAATAGTTTAAAGAACTTTTATAACAACTGAGATGTGAATACAGTTTGATGACTCGTTTACCGGTTAAGTAAAGCTTTTGATAGTTTCAAATTTGGGTAGATGAAATATAGAAATATTGTGAAGGATTGTACAAATAACGATCTTCAAATAACAATATTATAACCTGATGGGGTTTCGATGTCCGAATGAAGATTTCAATACAAAGTTTCTTACGTTATGTTTTCGAAACTGATAATACCGACTTACTGATAACACGAAAGTTGCTGAACTGGTTGTTGTTCATTTTTGTTTGTTATTGAATTGTGTTTTGTGGATGAACCTCAACGCGTTGTGAGTTGTTTTATCACTCAATGAGCGTTTTCAGTCATTGAGAGTAATTTATGTATGTACTTACATTTTGACTGTGAAAATACTACCGTAACACTCATTTCTACGACAAAAACCCTTAAGGTGTTGCGCTCCAATATGTCACACGTGCTCCAAGACACAAGACACAAAGCAGTTAAAATATACTTGTGATTGACCTCATGTCACATACGATCACACCCATTTATGGCTGGAAGAAGATTTCTATGATCACTCACCAATGGAAACTTATAAACCGTAAGCCTATTTCCTTTGCCTCGTTCAGTTGAATGATATACAAGTCGATAGTACATGGTGATATCATGATAATAATGATCATAATAATGATTGTGATGATGATGATAAAGATGATGGTACACATATCAGTACACACTGCAATGAAATAGCATATAAAACAGGAACAAATATATGTAGATCACATAAATGCGCAGGTTCTTGTTGAGAATCGACTACAAGCGTTACCGATACCCGATTAGATAACGTATAAATTCCCTAGGGTTTTAAGTAATACGTACATTATTGATCTAGAGTTCCTCGTGTAACTGAAGTGAGCCCCTACTGAAGTCTGACTATAAGCGTTGTAAATACTTAACTACTCGGCGTTAACAGCTAAAACAAACAGTTAATCAATTAATCAGATAATTAATTATCAACTAATTTTGTCAATTATCCAACAATATATAAATTATAATTAATTAATTACTTTGTTATTTATAATTAAGTAGTTAAAACAGTATAGAAAAAAATTCCTGCATAGTCAAATTAAAAGAGGGAATTTAAATAATCACGAAACAAAAAAGAAAGTGAAAAACTACGTAATATAATATGTAACATTGTCAGTGGTAATCACTGCGTGCTTGTCAGTAAATAGGACTGAAAGAATAGGACCACTTTTATTGGACAGAAAATTAACAGGAAAAATGTAACATTACATATATTCGCTACAGTAAGTATAATTTTGATGATTGCAATCCACAATGTACAACTAATTATTTTGATACGGAAATAAACTGGAGATGCTTACACAAAACCCCGGTGTTCACAATTGTTCTGTTTGAAGGACAACGGTGGCCATTACTACACAATAGGCAAACCATTTGAGGCCGTTACAGAAAACAAAGGATGGAGACTATGCGACCATGAGTCGATGATCTGTATCACAAGATTGGTTGCATTTGGAACGGTATAATATGGCTATTTACCTTATTGTTTGGGGGCGTGGACTAATGGACTGTTTAGAGGGCGGCGTTTTAATGGATCGTTTTATTGTTAGGTACATAAAGTTGGGTATCTTTTGACTGTCGACACTCAATCCTGTTGCTATATCGCAGTCGAGTGGACAGCTATCACTGACACATACTTGTACACTCGCGTACATGCAGTCATATATCAGTCTGTTGGAGATGCGCCTCCCCTAATTAACGCTTTCGTGCCATATCATGGGCTTTTTGCTGTTAATCCCCGAGCTGGACATGCTACATACACTCGTACATATGATCAATTGCTTTAATTATAATATGTACATAACTTTTATTAGTATTATTCCTATATTTATTTTTGAGGTTGGTTTCACATTTACGGACGATGTCAGTCATTTGTAAGCGGAAGGTATAAATCTTGAGTTTAATGGGAGTTCACGATCAGATTATAAAAATGTTGATATTCCTGCTAAGTTCCATGCATCTTGGTGACGTCAATACCCTGAATTCCATGGTGGAAATCCTATGGTCTAAATTTATATTATATACAGTCACAATTATGTGATATTCCGACTTAATTGACAGGCTTTTATTATGAGACAGCGCGACTAGTTACTGGATTGATCCGACATTTTTCTTTATGAATTAACGCCGATCACAGCGAGTTGGACAGAGACAAGTTGCCTGATTTATATTAGCTACAATTATGTATTTGGATTTGTAAAAGAACTTAATAAACGTTTAAAAAAACTAATCGTGGGTATGAAAATTTTACGGCAAGAATTATTGTGTCATTAGTTATAGCACTATGTCATGTTATATTATAATTACGAACTTAGATGTGGTTTTAGTCGCCATCTTGAAGTTTCTAGATCGATCGGTAGTCAATTGAAAGTGCACTAGAGTATAACTAATAAACGACTTTCAAATTGGCTTAACTAACTTAACATTCCATTTCAGCAAGTAGTATGCAACAATGACGTACTATGTAGTTACGAGTATTTATAGTCAAACATGACATTTTAAGGCTATCGGGTTCTTTGTCACAGCTCTAACATTAAGTAATAACGTATATAAGAAGGAGCCCATAAAACCGTTGTTACTCTTTTCTCAGAATATAATAAAGTTGATTATAAGGACACAGAAAATTTTTCTGCGGGAACATGCGTATCATAAATTTCTCCATAATATTAAATAAAATATGTGAAGTCAAGTGATAGTTAAACAATTGACAAGAATTTTTACCTAAGTGGCGTCGGGGCATATAGCGATGGAAGAAAGTTTATGGGTGATTATTTCCTGGTAATGCTCTAACCAGGATATAATTAGCAGGATCATCAGCAAATTCATTCAATTCAGAATTCTTGCTCCATTTTAAATATTTTCCATGATATATTTCAGTTTACGTAAGTTACACAGTTAATTCTGACGCCTTGATTAAATGAGTAGTGTACTAGGGGCCAAGGGTTCTATACTCACCTAGAACGTATATGTCGTGCTTTGATCACATAGTATTATGTCTGAAATTGACAATATTATCGGAGACAATAAATACTTTATCTTCAAACACTGACGTCAGTATCGGAAAGTTCTGGCTCTCCCACTGACCTGATTTATTTAGTCTACACAGGTAAATCTTAGTATCCCTTTGTAATTTCATTCATCAACGATCCCTTTACGTTCAAACTGGTCGATGCCCAATATATCGCAACCTTTATAAGTATGTTACACACACACACAATAAGCCACACTTTTCCTTTTCGTCAGGCAATACTGTATCCAAGTACTGGCCTATTCTAAATAGAAAAAAAAATCTTATTCATAATGTTTCCATCCTACGAAATATAGTAATTGAGTTTTACAACTTTGCCATCTATTGTTAGTGAGATTTTATTCAATGCGTTCCCGACCTTCGTGTTTCCCTAACTCTTTTTCCTCATCGCCATGGCAACACTAAAATACGAGCGTTTACATTCAATAATCATAATTCGCTCCGGTGGGAAGGTCGCGTGCTGTTTTGACCTTTAAGGGTTGTGTCCTCGTATTTCTATGTCAGCGGAGCGACGAATACAAATTGGATCTATGTAAATAAATTGTTATCGCTCTGAGAGAAAATGTTTCATTTATGTACATGAATAATAAAAATATAAGCATATAAAGCGTTACTTGGAACTACTTACACACAGTCGTCTACTGCCAACTCAGTTTATGTATGAGTATATGTACATGATGCACCTACACATTAATATGTATAAATGGACATGTCATTTTTTTTTAGAAAAATATGCTACAAGATGGTGTAACTAATAATTCTACATCTATTCCCAAAATAAACAGTAGCACTTATTAAACAGATACTAATCTAAGCGGGAATCTAATCCGTATAATTTATCTCAAATACTAGTGTTTTTAATCACTAGCCCAAAGGGGCTATTCATGCAAAAATTACTTAAATATAAAAAAAAAATTCAAACAAAGTTACATGATTATGAGTAAAAAAATTATAAGGAAACTCATAGTCGAAAAATATAAATATACTCCTAATGAAACCAGCTCAACTAAATGAATTTAACGAGTTGTAACTAATGTAGTCTGTTTGACTAAGAAATAACTCATAAAAGGAGACCCTCCAGGGACTAATGATTAAATCGAGCACATAACGCTTTCAACTTCATCCATCAAAAAACTTTCATTACACCAAAACTCTTTCAAAGTTTAATAAGAAATCAGTGCCGTCCCATCCTTGGAACTTTCAGTAATTGGTCTTTGGTCTAGACTTGTGCAAAAATTTAATGTTTTTTTAACAGCCATACCCTTTATCGGTTTCGTAACTCTCTCATTATAATGATAGTTAATATTTTTATGTAGCGCATTGTACATGATTGATACACTGATTTGATCGATGTTCATACGCTAAGCGTACGTTTTTTATGATTATCATTCATACTAGTTTATCTAGTGGCGTTGATATTTCCTACGCGCGTGAATCAATTACCTCTTTCCTAATCTGAATCAACACATCGTTCTCTGACCGTATTTGTAATTTTGTCAACTACATAGGGTATTCATCACATATATGTATATCTCAATGCTCTCTTTTCTTTTGAACACACTAAATTATTTGGTTCATGTCATACCCATATTTTCATCATCAATATTTGCCATACCATACCATGACCTGCCAGTGCTGGGTTTATTCACCACTTCCGACATCCTAGCTGGGGTTAGGGAAATATTATTTTCCGTGGCGGCACAGAATCGACATTCACCACTGCATATTAATCATGGAACCAGCACTAAACCTAAAAGCGCCCATATAGTTTATTACCAGTTTTCACTCAGAACTCTCCCTTAAATACTTCCATCGTGTTTACCATCAGATATACTATACAATACAATGAAATATATAGTATTCACATACCAAATTGCATTAGTAACATGATATACAATGACAATGAAACAATTTGCAAACAAATAGCAAATCAAAAATAGCAACGGCTGACAGTAGAATTGCAACGCGGACATGACAAAATAGCTCGATACGTTTGAAAATCACAGATGGATACAATTTAATTTGTTTTAGATTAATGATTGCTGTCGATCAAAAACAGATGCTGGTTTTAATAGCAAATTCATTAATCAACCAGATTAGCATCGCTCCCGTTTTAATGTTCACCGAGTTTTATCGGGAACTATTGAATATTAATTTCCAATTTGAGTTTTATTGCTCTTTCATCTGGTACAGGTAGGTACACCTATATTTTATTTTAAAAGAATGTCCAAGCAATGTATCACAATATATCAATATTACGTAACTAATTTAAGAAGTTATTTGTTATTTGTCTCTGTCTCTCCCTTTCTCCTTAAGGAAGTATTAGTCACAATAATGTAATTGTAATTAAATGTAACTCTTACTGTATTATTTTTTTATATGCTCTAAAATGTAATGGGTAGCGGAAGGTAAACAGTAACAGTATGATCAAAATACATTATTTACACTCAAACTACAAAATTGACTTCAATTCATTACAATACATTCGTAGTAGACGCGCTATAAATATATTGTATTTCCGACCGACCCTACCATCTAGAGTTCTCGTTATTTTCATTAAAACGTCTATAAGCATTTCCAGTTCTGATTTATCGAGTTCTCCCATTGGATCGCCAGGCTTTTCATCTAAACCTCCGACACTGACAGCGCACCTGTGATCAATTTCAACTGGATCGTTGCCGTTTGTAAGCGTACGTACATACGTATTGGTTGTGTTCCATACATCTTCGTGTACGTCAATTAGTGTCGTGTACAGAATTAACTGTCCTTTGTGTATTACGAAATCACTTACTTCTGTAACAACATAGTGTCATCTGTTTGGGACGACGGTTCTTGCAAATAGGAGGAATGGCAGATAAAAAAATATACAATGCAGTAATGGATGCAGGTGTGGAGATCAGATCTGTAATGATAGAGATATTTGACACTCGGTGTCCTCTCCCTACTCAATTAAGCACCTGACATGACGATATATTAAAAAATAGTAATAATGTATAGGACGATATTGAGATGATGGCAAATACTGAATTGCGTCTCTTTCATGGTTTTACTATAACAATGGACTTGGAGACACATTTTTTTAACATTAATGTATTTTAATTTTTTTTTCCGTGTATCAACATTTCATAATATACATGTTGTGCCTTGTGTATTATATCACATACTAATTTTGTCGTTGTTTGGATTTATTTTTGTTTTTACATTTGTTTTTATATGCTTTTCTCTATTTGCTATAGCCAAGGCTCTATAAGATTCTTAAATATCAAGTCGACTGCCTCGTTCGTCGAGTAGTTGCAAGCGCGACTGCCAATAAAATCCCGCGTCGGGTACTATGGGATTTTCCTAATTTAGAATTTCTAATGGTGGAGAGGTGAAAGGTGGAGATGTACTACACTCCTCTGTCATTTACGTTGTTACGTTATATAATAAGTTCCCTAAGAATTCTATCCTCAATCACTATAGCAGGTGATATGCAATTTTAAATACAACTTAGCACTATTAGAATTGGGTTTTAGAAACTCAAACCTATACCTTCGGAAGGAGAAGCCGTAATCTTTAAACTTATATCAATAGTCTGAAATAAAGTGTTATCTGAGAATTAGATTAGATCTACATAGATACGTAGATTCTACAATATTATGCATGATGATCTAATGACAAGCAATCTGTGGATTATTACATTGGTATTATGTTGATGCAATGAGGTCTAAATAAACAAACGTGTATACAATCTGCTTACATTTGAATACAACATATGTACATATCAAATCAGTCGTACTTGGTACTTTTACTGATTATTTATAAGTACTTTAAAGATTTTAATCTTAAATAAATATATTTAAGTTTTTATCTTATAACGAAATAAAAATACATTCACACCATGCCACAGTATTTGAAATCAACCGGAAAGGATTTTGAAAATTAAAATACAATCCAAAGCATGACAATTTCGAATTTTTTTTTCTGTAGTGGTAATCCGTGCAAAAGTTTTTTGAGGATGAAATTTATGAGTAATTCAATTATTTTAACTAAGCACCATCGTTCCAAAGCGAGAAATACTTTTTAATTCTTAACACGAAGCTTTAAATAGGCCTTGTTAATGAAGATCGGGGAACCGCAGTGAAATAACTTGAACAGTTTCACACAGACAACTTTTTTCTGGTGGTCTACCTATATACCTGCTATGACTTGAACTCTTCTCATTCTAACACAAAATCTGTGGTTGACAAACACTGACAAAGTTGATGATGGTGATCATGATTGATACTTTTGTAGCTAGCTTTATTAAAATTTCATTCGATTTTCTGCTGTACATACTTTGTTATGAAGCTTTGGGCTAAAATTAATAGGTTTAATCTCTTCTAAAATAAATCATAAGAAAAAACATCACGGTTTGAAAAATCGTGGACAATAAAGGTATCTTGGACGTGGACGGACAGGACGGAATAGTTGACTGATCTTCGTCATTTGGGTAAAAAGTTGGGGTCTTATATGTGTGCGTAGGGACCAGGAGTTTTGTACGAGATATGTTTTTTACATTGTTGGAAAGAAACAATGGCGTGATGACGTCCGGACTTTTATTCGCGATAATGCGATATCTGTTTCTGCTTAATGAGTCAGTTTGTCTGGGTAACTGAAGGTTTTTAATTTGTTATATTGAAATAAAATTGAGAGTTTAATGAGTTTATTTCTGTGTGTTTATGTTGTGTATATGTATATTATGCATTGTTTTTAATTATTATATTTCATGGGAATATACTACCCTCCCTAGAAGAATCAAGAAAATGCAGGCGTGATGTTATGCTACGTTATTTAACAATAACATAATAAATAACTAACTTTTTAACTACCCAACGCAACGGCTTATTTATTTTCATTACTTGATATTAAGGAAAAAATGTGCTGTATAGCCGATTTTACCAAAATGTTAGTGACATGAACAACAGAATTAAAACAGTAAAACTACCTACAACACTTTATACAGGTTCATTCCAGGTCGTCAATTCCCCATTCCCGTTTTATAGGTGTCGTCAGTAAACCCATAAATCGGGAAGACTACATTGGGTGTACTGAAATTAATTATTACGAATAAGTTACTCCTAATAATCACTAATGGATCACGTGTCCGATAGTTACCATAAATTATGGTCACAGTACAGAAAATATTCCCGGGGAATGTCTGTCACAAATATGTTTCGCCTTGACTTTTTACGAAGGGCAATTTTTTCGGAAGGTTGCTCAGGTCGGGACTAACAATTCAGTGACAGATTTCCTTGAATTACATGTAGATACGTGTATATATATACAAATAGTTTAATACATACTAATAGCAGGCTATAATAACCCTTATAGTTCTATGATAAAAAAAAAACTATCGATTTAAACAACATTGGATATATTCCGGTAGAAAAATATGTGCTGTAACAGCAAAGAACAACATCGTAAACACCTGCACACCTTGGAGTACTTCATAATATTCTTTACACCTTGTAAAGTCTTCCATCTCATGTTGGACATGGAAAGGCTGCATGGAAGACCCTTAACTCTTCTCATTATGAAACCAAACCCGTTTCTAGCAGTGAAACAATAAAGGGTTGACGATGATGGCGAGAGTTTTGTGCCGTAGAGATCTTGCTATGAATTAAATTTCAGTTATGTCATCACACACACACGTAAATACACACACAATCATGAACTCTAGGAGAAAAATCAAGATTATAGGAGAAAAATCAGATCAATTATTACTATAGGAGACCTAGGTCTAGTAGTGGAACGTTAAAAAGGTTGTTGATGCTGATGAGAATGATGATGACAATTTACTGATGACGAAACAGGATTGTTTTACTGTTCTCTCATCTCTCTCTATCCACCTAACCAGCTCAGAAAGTTTCGCAAAATCCGAAAACGTTGCGTAGTTTATCCAAAACGTGCATATTGTGCTCGAAAATCTCCTAAAAACATTCCGAAAATTATAATTTCCACCACAAAGAAAATTTAGTTCCTACTTTCTGTTTCATGACGGGTACTAGCGAAAATAAAGCTTATGCCTTTGGTAATAGGGCACACAATGGCTTAATGGCAACCCTTTATTATTCAAATAGAATTTGTTCGGGTTGTAACGCGATCGTTCCGCCCTCGAGGAAATTTCGAGGTTTCGTAGGACTGAATTACCAACTGAAAACATTTGAAAGGTTTTAAAAAGCGTGATACGATATCTCGTAGTTTTTCTGTTTTCACATTAATTTGTGGTGAAAACGTAGTTTTAATCAACTCGAGGAACTCGTATCTTTATGTTGTATGTTTGATTTCTAGCGACTATTTTCGATGAAAATATCCGATTAAGTTGAATTCTAAAAATGCACTTTAACTGGAAATCAAATAGATATACATATAATTTCTAATTAATTAAAAGCATTTATTTACCAAAAGTGATAATGAGCAAAACCTATTTCGTGATATGCAGATACGTAAAGGAGAAGTTCTTGCACTAGCAAGACACAAGGCACTAGACACACTAGACTAGTTAGTGTCAAATGTTTACAGTTGGGTGTATAGTTTAGGGATACGCTTCTGAGCAGCGTGGAATCCTCCATGAAGTTTGATATGAGCTAGCTCTGATAAGCAATCTGTACCTATGTTCAACTTTTAGATGTTTCTAGATAATTATTTTTCATTGTTGATACTCTATTACCTCTGCCTATTTTCAGTCTGTCGTCGTCTATGTACAGAATAGAATTTTGATTTAAGTTTTATATATAAAGTCATCATCATCACCATCGGCCTAAGTGCACTGCTGGATATAGGTCTCCCCAAAGCGTCTTTGCCCTTCGGTCAACGGCTTTATTACATAGTTCAATGTATTTTAACAGATATAACGCTATCAGCGCCGCCTTTTGAAAGAGTTAAATGTTATCAAACAAATACAACTCTCGTTGAAAGTTAGCTAAAGTTTTAAAGAGTTTCAGAGTTTCTTTTACGCGATTTGTTTTAATTTGAAAAATTTCCAGCTTTTCAAAATTCACACTAAGGTATATACTTATACATTTATGACATTGTAAAATGAGGTATTTCACCTTTGATGGTTGAAAAAATTTATGAAGTTTTTAAAAATTCTCATTTTGCTATTGAACTTTATATGAATACTCAACTTTTTGCTATATGGAAGGCCAGCGTTCGGCCGCAATCCCGTCTGAAGGAAGACAATAACGGAAATAATTAGTAATGATATGGGTGGTTGTACAAAATATATTTTTCTATATATTTTTGTTTAAATATTATTAAATTCTTAGTTTTAATCTAGAGCTACTTTTAATTAAGATAAGTGCCAAAAATCAGGACACTAAATAGTTGTAAAAAGAAAATACAAAATCGATTTGTAGAACAAAACTGTGCAAAATTATTAATTAATCCATTCGTTTTCTCATTCAACGAGTACGTATACGACGCATTAAGCCTTGCGATAATAATGTCATAAAATATATTTTCTTAGCATAATTTCAAGCGTATTAATTTTAATGCATGCACGTGCATTAAAACCGTATAATTACCTGTTCAAATATTCCGGTCACGTACTGGTACGATGGGAGACGCTTCTGTACTACGCTGAGTATTTCCATATGCTTTGCATCTTTGCGTTCTTTCAACGAATATGATGAGTACGAACTGTCATATGCTAATATTTTCGCAGGGCGCTATGCACACCTGCTTTCTCTCCCCTACCCTTGCTTCTCCTACAAATCTAATATATAGAATGTCTTCTGTATTTTTTCCTTTTTTTATTTGGTGATAAAGTCGTTATTATTGACCTAAACCTAGGTTTATAATATGTGGACTTAATTCCTAATGGCATTCTCTATCATTCAACTCAGTACGAATGTGATGTTAAGAATCTATATACGAATATATACATCGTGCATTCACTTTCATACAGGTGTAAAGTCTCCATACTTTACTTTATTCTCAGGGTCCACCGCAGGTGAAAGAGTGTAACGGCATTGGAAAATATCTCCTGTAGACTGGAAACAATTCGTTATATTTATTTGGAAATAAAACTAAATTAATGGGATAAGTTACTACAGTTTTTGGACCGTTATTCGATATTTAACTATACATATCAAGAAAAAGTTTACTGTTATTCAAACTAAAAGTACATCAAATGATATTCTACCGACTGATTATATATCATGGATGCGAAATACGTCAACATAAAAATATGACACAAAATCATGGCACAAGAGTGTATAAACCTGTCGTGTCATAAAACAATCCAATTATACTTACCAGCATTGTCTCGTAGTCAATACCGTAACACGATATGTTATTTATTTAAACTCGTTGCAAGTAGGTACTTTAAACAACCAAAACCCCAATATTGGGGGTGCAGCTCAAAAATTTTGTAAGCTCCGTTTATTTCGGTTCTATAATGTTTACATTTCCCGGTTTCGGTCGCAATCCATTCTATTCGGGAAGTCGGTCAAGTCAAGCTTTCGGTAAATTCTTTTGAATACCTACTTACTCCGTAGTTGATGGGAATTTGGTAAGTACATAACCAGTAATAACTGGTTTGAACTGGTAATACGGAATAATTGTTGTTGTGTAATTTATTTGGCGATATGTATAAGCTTTAATCCTATTATAAATCGACAGGACTGGACTGGTAAATGGAGAATAAGAACACGAGGTCTGTAAGGACAGAGATTTTGGACACTCGGCTCCCTTTGCCTACACCGTGTAGAACTTCTCATGAGGACAAAATAATATAATAAAATGATTATAACATATATTTGACTGTGTATTTCAATTGAATATGTACTGTGCTTAAAGCATCAGAAACGTTATGTTTAAATGCCGTTTCTGAATGCAAGTCTCACCGGCAATCGGGGAAGATGTGGAACATTTGCTAATACGCTATTCCAATGCTCATTAGATTTATGACGTCTAGATTCCAACTTAATCTGATATGTTTTAAGAGACAAAACATCGTTAACCAGGATGATTAGACATGCTTATAATAAAGTTTGCAGTTGTATCAGCGTCGTATCTGCATGCAGTTATTAAAATAAAATGTATTGTTCCACTCTCGTACCGATCAAACATGTATTCTGGGTTCGTGTCAAAAAATATGTCGATCGAACTCGCCCACTCCACTTATTACTTAATATACAAGTATATATCGACATTCTACTTTCATTACAATATGAAAGTCAAACTCGCGACATGAAATACATAAACGTAACATTACGCCTGTAATCCCCGAAGGGGTAGACAGAGGAGTGTAGTAGACTCCCTCGTTTCACCAGTTACGTTTAAGTCCCATGGAATAGGTGATGAGAATCTAAATTAGAAAATTTTGTAGTGTTCGACCCGGGAATCGAACCCGGGACCTCCCGATCGGCAGTCGCACTTGCA
>DWDT01002443.1:0-13737 GCA_018245595.1 Microceris scylla | reverse complement strand
TCCGTAATTAAAATTAATTTGAAAATTATATAATTTTTTGTATTTGTTAATTAGTGTCTTTGCTGTTATCTTGCCGCTGCGAAGTCAAATAATTGTATTAATTTTTGACGTTTATAGTGTAAAAATGATTTTATAAAATTTGTATATTTGTCTCGTTATTTTGTTTTATTACGATTTATGCCAAATGCGTATTGAGAAGCCGAGCATGGGAAATATTTTCAAAATAATGTAAGCCAAGAAATGTAATTTCCTGTATTTTATTCCTTTATTTTATATTTGGGACATAATTAACATTCAAATTATGTTATAAATGACGTTTCGAAAGAATTCGAGTTAACATTTTCGAACAAGTGGTTTGAAATTCCAATGCATTTTGCCTATAATTTTTTAATCAAGATGTAGGTACGAACATATTAGGTTTTCATTAGAGACGATGTGTGTTACCACAACGATATGCTTAAGATTTTTCTTGCAGTGTGTTACATGAGATGGTCGTTGACCGCACGCGCCCTCGCTCTTCAATGTAGCACTTTAATTAGTATTGAGATGCTTCGGTGGATGCATATTGTACGTAAGTATTAACGATATTATCTATCTAGTTATAAAGTAAATTATGTTTATGCGCTGTAATTCGCTACTTAATATGTTACTATAAATGTAATTTCGCTTTTATAATCTTATAAATTAAGGTTGTACTGTCAACGCTAAAGATATTGGCCACGTTGTTATATGTATTTATCACTTGAAATATAGTATTTATTAGAAGACAGATGGAACTATTGTATAAATACACATAAAATGTAAATAGTATTAATTATTGTGACATATGTTAAGTTTGCTAATTAAATAGAATTATTTTTAACCGGACACACTATGAAAGATTGATAGAACCTTAAAGTATACACGCATATATAATAAGGAAATGTATGTTTTTAATATACATTTCCTTATTATATATGCGTTTATATATATGTTTTTAATATACCTACCAAGTGACCCATAAAATAAATAGCAATATTAGTAATCTGTTGTCGAGGCAGATTATAAATGCAGAAATAAATTAAAATGTTAACATCATCGCCATGCCAAAACATAATACATGTCATGCGAACGTTTTGAAACAGTTCCAATTTATTATTTCATGTTCACATGACCCATTGACTTGACAGCTCCGCCTAAAACTAGGTGTACTGATAAACGAGGTATACTCCGAGCGTGACCCGCACTCCGATTCAATTATTTCAACCACGAGATCCACGAGCCGAGAACACCTCTTGTACGAGTATGAAATTTTTATTCTGGTCGTGGGTAGCACAAAAAAGTATTGTTGCGACTTCAGCTTTGTATGTCAAAGGTGAACCGTTAAGTACTGTTACGGATTACGATCTCCAAAAGGAACGATAGTTTAATAAAAAATATGCTTACAACTATATAGAAAAAATAACTCTTCGTGTTTATTTTTTTCCAATCCACTAGTGACAGGGTGATGTTTGTAGTTACATTGTAGTATTATCAGCGGTAATGCTATCTTTATCCAAAATAAATATTTAAAGAAAATATTATGTGTAACATTTCCTTATGTATAAAATATGTATTAAAAATATTTGGTGTTTTCTTTTACCCACGATTGAATCCATTCTTTCGCAAGTAGTAAGACTGATTCATGAACGCATTGATGATTAATGATTGTTCTAGCTCGTTTGGATGGTAAAATATTCAATGTATGTATGTTTTCATAGATATTTAAATAGCTATATGACGTAATAACTTTAGTAACTCTGAAGTTTCGATGCTGCCATGTCAACTACAAAAATGCAGTTATGATACAACTCATGCGTACAGACGCTAAGTCATACCATAACAAAAACATTAGTGTGATATATATGTAATTTATTTGTGTGGACGCACTACATGTACTCGCTTCGGCAGTACATATACTATAGTAGAGAGAAGTTTGTCTAAAATTGTTAGCCGTCAAATGCTCAATAGACTACTGAAACAAATAGCTTTTTCCCTCTTGCAACGTTAAAATTGTATTTTACACTTTCATCGTTTTGAAAAAATGAGATAGCAAACCCATATACCAAATCAATGAAAAATATCTGGTAATTTATTTAGTGTCTCTGTCGCCACACCTGTTCATTCCATGTGGATAACTTCCACCCCCTTTCTATCGCTAATCAGTATTGCACGCTTAGGTGGTGTCATTTAAAAGAATCGGTGCAATTTCATAGACGAGAGGCATTTTATATAAGTGCACCCGCATCTGTCACCTCTTGTTCGAGTTTATGTGTCGAGTGTTGGTCAAGGGTGGTAATGGTCATTTACATTTATGTGCCCTTCCACACTTGATTGATCTATTTAATATACCTACATATAAAGAGTATCGTACAAATTAGGTGTGACAAAAAGTTTTTTAAGGACCTTTCCGTTGTTTACTATAGTCTTCTTGAAGGTATAGTTAAGTAATATAATAAAATTTTATCTGCACACAATTGAAAATATTATAAAGTTATATTAAACGGCTCCAATTTAACCTGATAGTTAAATAACTTTCAATTTGTCGAAGATATAATTATATTGTATGTTTAGTTAAGAGGCCAATGAAGAAAATAAAAACAGAGTGTTTAATTTTGAAATCATTTTCAAAACGCTGCAACGTAGACGCTATCTAAATTCGCCCGCAAACATGCTCATGAAGGTATTTGATAAGCTGGAAGCAAATTGAATGTAACTTTATCGTTTCGTAATATTGATATCTCCCCCACACACCCCAACGTCTAGACCAACGGTTCTCAAACTTTAATATTTTTGTCCACTAATATTTAATTTTCTTTACTAGAAGAATAGAATAATAATATTACAAATACATAAAAATTTACACTTGTAATTTTTTGTTTTATTCAACATGCACTTGTTTTTTAAAAACTAACCATAGGTAATTAAAGTAAAAAAATTACATATGAGCGCACTGTGATTAATAATAATAATAGGCCTATTATAAAAATAATCATATTTATTTCTGACAATAAACTATGAGTGGTAAAACTATAAGAAAATGTATATAGCTACCAAATATTTAAATTTGCTTTGTAGTTTGCATCTATTTAGCTACGCGTATCCTGACGCAATTTGTCATATTTCATTGGATCGGTGTAATAGACCTTTGCATCCTTGTTTGATACAACAATATATACGCATAATTGTATTAAATAGTATTTTGACTTAAAATCGCGGCCGAGTAGGCCCATAAAACTTTGTTAATAATTACCTAGTCCTTTTCACCTGTTGTAACTATACATATTTCTTTAATTTCGTTTTTAGAATAAAAATTGATTTATCGATTTACATTATGATTAAGTTTTTATAATGGCCGCAATTTCAACGATCCTTAAATAATTTAAAAATAACATTGTTATTAGAATCAAGCATTTTAATAGCCGGAAACAGCACACATGTAATAGCAAGATTATTAAATGTACAAACACGTTTAATAATGAACGTGCTTTACAAAAACAATTTAATCGTTTAATCTGCCCCATTGTACGGAACTATAAAAATTGACCCGTCAATAGCAGGATCAAGGCATTTCAATAGAGTTCAGAGTCACCCCTATTTCGTCGTTGGGAAACTAATCTTCTTTGCCGAAGTTGGGCCTATCCGCAAAGTCTATAATTGGGTATTAGCGTTAATATCCTCGTCCGATGGATATAATTTTTACCTATTTGTATGTAGGTACACTGTATAAGAAGTTCTAGAACGTTCTCTACGATTAGGTATGTGTGCATGTTATTCTTTTTTTAATTTTGTATAATTGTTAATATACCAACAATAAATAATGACGTAATAGTTTTTCAATCTATTTTTATTTTATTTGAATTCTGTTTTTTTAATATTACATGGTGACTCTCTAGAAATTGCTACAAATAATATAACAAGATTGAAATATTTATTTTAGAAATGGAATTGTTTGCTTACATATAATCTAAGGCCTTATTTACATTACAATAAAACGTTCCTCGTACAAATTTGTTCGCAAATTCCACATGTATAATTAATTTCTGCCCGGGCACGTGCTACAATTGTTGTCATCGTCGTGTGTCCGACCGGGATTATTTGCCGATATAGAAATGCGGTTCTTAATGGACAGTGATTTATAGAGCAGGGTGGCAGCCACCCTCGCGAGGGGCACCGACAACCACACGTCGCAAACGACATTGATTTCTGGAAACGAAAGACAAGCTTTGTGCTCAATTGAATGACGACTGCGGTGAAATTTCGGGTTTTTCTTTCGTTATACGAGAATTAGACAGAAATTGATACCAATCTTTAAAATCTTTGAACACAGTAGTCTATACATTGTGGGAATGAGGTTACATTATGTGAATGGTTAAACGTTGTTAAGTGTCCTTGTAGAGTGAATTTACGCTATGAAGTGTATTAAATCTAAGTTTAGATTATTCACCCGTAGCACCATGGTATCATGATACTATGGTGTAGGTACTATGGGCAGTGTCATGACACTGCCCTGCGACTGAAGTAGGTACGTTCCACACTTTTCCTTTTATGAAGGCTTCAATTTCTTTTTCACTTTATTCCATTGACAAACCTTTTAAACCAATAGGTACATATTTTAATGCGAACTAAAAAATGTAATTATTTTTCCATCAGCGGCATACTTACTACCTATGTAGTTTTGAAATCTGGCCCGTTATGTTTTTATAAGTTAATTTCTTTTGTCAGTTATAACTGTGTTAATTAATAACAGCTATCCTGATTAGTTTTATTGTCTGTGCGGGGTAAGTGGGTCGAATGTCGATGCTACATCGGATAAAGCCCGCGCACTCAATCGTCCGCGCCAACTTTTTACCGCCAGCCATGTCGAACCTGACATCACCTGTCATTGCGATAATTGAATTAAACGCTCCCGTCAGCAAAAAACAAAAGATGAACCAATTAACTACTTTTCATTGACATAGAACTTCTTATCGCTCTGCACGTTTTTATTACCCATCATGTCCTACCAGAGTATAGTCTACTAATCAATATGCCCGATTTAATTCATTACATACAATCAAAATACTCTTCGACAACTTACTGACAGCGAATGAATCAATTAAGCACGTATTTGCTGACGAATTCGATTTCTTAGAGAGAACAAAAATGAAAACTTTTATTATAGAAATCACAGATTTATCACGTAGAATATCCCTATAAGTTTTATTATAAAATTTTATGCATATAATATCCTAACCTATGTCATATACATAATCTAACCTAAATCATATACAGTGAGAACGAGACGTTAGATGCCAAGTTTCCTGTTTATTATTGTAAAAGTATACAGTGATAAATAAAGCACCCGTCAGGTTAAACTTGTCGACCATATTTGAACCCAGTGCCCGTATTCGAGTGTCTTGACTAAAATAAATTATACTAAGCCAATTGTTATGTCTGGGGGCTGTAGGCTACACACAAATGGATCTACAGGGCATCAGGGTCGCCGCTCGATCTGCCTATTGACGGCAAACTGACGCAACGGTACTGTTGACCAGCGTATTCACGACACTCAAAAGACTTAGCGATCATATGCTCGACGAAAACGGTGAGACTACTGACTACAGCTGGAAGTTTCCATATTATCCTATTTAATATTTTAGTGCTTAATTTAAATGTTAAAACAGCAGTGATAGCCTAGTGGTTAAGAATTCAGCCTCTCACTTTAGGAGTACTGGGTTCAAATCCATGGCGGGCACCTCTTTACAAAAGTGCATTTTAGTTTTAAATATCACTTGATAACGGCGAAGGAAAACATGCTGAGGAAACCTATACCTTAAAAAAAATCTAAAGTGTGTGAAGTCTGCCAACCCACTTTTGGCCAACGTGGCAGACTATGGTCTTAGCCCTCTCAATATGAGGGAAGACTCATATTCCAACAGTGGAATGATAAATGGGCCGATTATTTATTATTTTTTAAAGTTAAAATATCTTAAAAATATAATACGAACTGCATATTTTATGTAGGGTTTCAAATACAAATCGTATAATCGCTGCTTAAAGCTCACATCTATATAACCTTTTAGACTTAGAGCAAACTCCATTTCATACTTCATTGCGCGTATAACATTGTTTTATTTTGAAGGGTATGAAAGCCTAAATCTTACCTACCTAACTCACCCTTCTTTTGATTCGCCATATATAGATAAAAGCAAATTTGACGCCCTCCTGAATACTCGTGTCTGAAGCTTGATTTTTTCCTATTAGAATTACCTACATTTGGTATTTTCTAAAGTATACACACATTGGGTTGGATATTCAAAACTGTAAAGATTATATCAATGAAAATAATTCGTCGATTAACTCATCGCTGGTTCAATAAACTGTATAGTTTAAAACCAAAGTATATAATAAATACTAGAAGTAAATAGTAAAAAATATTTATATGAGCGAGATTATAGTTCATAGGTACATTCTGTAGCAGTTTTAGGTTTTAGATTTTGTTATCACGTAAACAGGAAAAGTGAGTCGGGGCCAAGTTATAATTCTCAGAGTTAGTAAAAAGTATGAAAAACATATTTAAACAAAAATTTTATTTTTTCGATAGTGCTGGTAACTTATAAATTACACAGAGTTAAACTCATTTTTGCGGTATACCGCTCGCTTAGAGTAAAGCGCGTAAAGATGGAGATAAATGGGAAGGGGAGTTATGCATTAGACTGTAATAAAGTGTGAGTAGAAAACGCAGTGACAAAACACAAAGACGCAATCAAACCTCTGCAGGCTGCTCTTAACGTAGGTGTGCAAATTGTATGATGAGCACATACAAACGAAACTACCATAATTGTTTTTAGCCTTAATGCGTTATTTACAGACATTCAAAAACAAGTTATGTTTTAATTATTCAACAAAGGCAGAAGATAAAAATCTCAAAAAAATGCTTTACAAATTTATACCATGCACAGAAGGTTTAATTACAGAGCTTAGTTAAGAAAATTCAATGCGTATGTATGTACACCCTTGTGTATATTTTTTAGGGTTGTATCGTATATTGTACGCTGCGTATAGTACAATTTTGTCGGATATTTTACAAACAAAAAATGGAAATGTCTTTTAAGTGGCGGATTGACAGCACGCAAACAAACGGCTCCACTGGTGTAAAACAAGTGGGATAAAGGAAAAAATCAGGCCAAAACCAGGTAAGATAACAGTAACAACTAATTTAAAGTAACGTGCGACTGTAACACTAGCCATTGTGTTCTGATGAAATTCGCTCAATGCGTGCAAATGTTCTTTATTTTTAAATGGCCAATGTACTAGCTGAATTGGAATCTGTTCGCTGTTTTACAGTTCGTTGGCCTTGAGATTAACAAGGGAAATGAATTTTAGGATCAGTGTTGCCTTACGCAGTATTGTAAATTATCGCTGTACCTACTGTGATATATGTACATATATAAAGTGTATACTTGTGTAGGTTTTAATAGCTAAAGTTTTTATGGATTTCAAAAAAATGTTTTTGGCGGGTTCTGTTATTTGTTTAGCATTTTAAAAACAACCTTACAGGTAAAATGTTGAAAAGCAAAAAAAATGTCAATATTATGTATTTATTTTCATACAATATATTACTTAGTTACCTCAATTATTTCAGGTATTTTGAAATTTGAAGACGAACATTTAAGATTTTTCATGGGTATTTCAATTAAAACAAGTAGGCACCTACTATTTTTTTGGAAATTAAGTATTTCAGACGGGATAAAGATTCATTGAAAAATGAAGCTGTAAGTACCTAAATTATCTATCTGCGATTTCTTTTAAATTTTACGAGAGAGTCACCGCGGGCACAGCTAGAGGTCTTTTATATAAATAAAATGACGGAGGTTTGCCGCCGTGCGTGCGTCATGGCAAAACTGTTGTATATATTTCAATTAAGTCTTCTAAGTATTATTTCTTAGTCACTTGGCCCTACCAAAAAAATATTGAGCTGTTTACATTTAATAAGAAGTTATTAAAATTTTATAAATCACAGACTTATAAGCACTACATGTTCAGTGACGGTTAACTCTACGTCGGGTATTCTTGCGTTACTAATCCAGATAATTTATATATTTTAGCTACAGATAGCGAGCGAACAATTTTGCTTACAGAAAATGTTATCAGCAAGTAGGTATATTTTTGTTTCATATTAAAATATACGAATCGACAAAAACAAACCTTTATAAGAACAACAAGACCAAATTTAATTATTCATGTCTAATATTCTTTTAATGCGTAGAAAGACACTTCTCTTAACATTTCCATAACTTAAATAACCGTTACTGCGCTTATTTTTAACACTATTGTTACCGTCACACACAACAACTTGTACTTACATTTAATGTATCCAGTAAATAATATTAATCAGTATGCAAACGTAATACTAACATTAATAAAGCATCTAAACAGTTAACGCCACAAGAAATGTCAACAATGCCTTGGGGTGCGTAAATATACGTTTTTTATATACGTATTCGTACGTCCATTGATTGGCGCTGAATACGTTAAGCGTTGCGCCTACGTCGCTAATGATCAGTCCGTCCGATGCCATCAGACTCGTACATGGTGTAAATTACTTTGGGAAAAAACTAATTTAATATAGTAAAAAGTTATTTATTACGTAACCGTAAAATTGGATGGAGTCATTGGGGTAGACGCATATGTAATAAAGTCATTTAAACAATACTTGTGACGTGTAACGAATTATACTACTGTGGCGGGTGATTTTGGAATGTTTTTGAGATGCTTGGTGATGATGTGTTTTCCCCAACTGACGATGACGGTAAATAAAGTACAGGAAATAGCACAGGAAAAAAAATTGAAAAAATTCTTTTAACAACGATAAAAAGTTGTCCGTTAAAAAAGGAGAGCGATTACGCACTCCACTTTCTTTGTTGTATACGCTCTACATTCTTGTAATAAACATATGTAGCCGCGTTCATACAACAAAAGAATAGCCCTAGAGGAAACTTTCGTTTTGGTTTGGTTAACTTGGCATAACGAACATACACGAGTTCCCCATACATATCAGTATAGCAAAAGCACGGGAACAAATATACACGGGGCAAGGTAAACACGCGAGTCTGCGAGTCGGAATGTTTGCTGCTTGGTGTTACACGTTCGAAATATCTGTAGACCCCAAAATGAGGTCATTTTCGACCTCACAATTGGACAAAACTTGTTCACAATTCAAAATTTTATTCGATTTAATGTGATGATGATTTTCTTATTAGTGTCAAAAATTTAAAAAACAATAGCATTTTTAATATCATTGTTACCTTCTAAATGTAACTATTGTTAATTTTTAATGGCAAAAATCTATGAAAACAAACAAACATCTAGGCATAATCTTGTTGCTTTGTGCACAATGTCCCGACATACTTTAAAAAGTTATTGGACTGTTCCACAGATATTTCGCCCGAGTTACACGTCTGCTGTTGCACTTACAACATAATGATTTACACTTTATTGCAGCGGTTCCTCTTAAGTGTAAGCGTATGTTCCTCTTGCCCGTACAAAGCAAACGTGCATCTACGTAAGTAAATTAATTTATACTTCGAAATAAATTCATCTTATGAGCGCAGTCGTTCTATAAGTATATACAGTTCATAGATTTTTATTTGTTTACTACGTTGCTTGTGTCTCAGCATAATTTATAGAGTCGAAAATATTTTTTTCTTTTGTTTTTGTTTACGAAGAGTTTCATAACAGAATTTTATTATGGATTATAATTGCAGCTCGTGTTGTTTATTAATTGGCTTTGGAAAGGAAAAAATGTGAGGAACGGTAGTGAACCGAAGGCGTGCAACGAGCTGAATGTATTTTATTTGTCATAATATATTTTAACCATACAAAGATATTACGGTTTTACAACCTTGTGTTGGATACATTAGTAATTCACTGAGTAGCAGTTAATCCTATCCTACTAATATTATAAATGTGAAAGTTTGTGCGTACGCGTGTATGTTCGTTACTCTTACACGAAAAAAAGTACTGGACGGATTTGGATGAAACTTTACAGTAACATAGGTTATAAATCGGAATAACATATAGGCTACAATTTGTAATGATTTTATGTAATTTTGGTAGTAATATAACGATAAATGTCAATAAGTCGGAAAAAATCTGGCCTCTGAGAGCGATCTTGCAGTACGCTGCCTAAGTCATTGGAATTACACAAAGATGATACAATAATTTAAAAGTTATACGGTTAGTAAATATTGAAATTCCATGCGAGCAAAGCCGCGGGCAGAAGCTAGTAGGTATACTATGAAATTAATTTAACATTATATCCGAATATCATAAATTTTAAAGACGTTATATATACCTAAATTCCATCGAGCTATACCTATACCTTTTATTTGTGCAGTTTTTTGATCCTCGAGTTGTACAGGTCTTTTGTTATTAAAACAGTACTTTACGGTATTATAACAGTAAGTAGGTACTTATTTAAATACAGACCCAGAGGTAGCATCTTTATATGTATATGCACCGGAATTTTTACGCCGTGTGAAGGTATGCGGTTGACATTATTGTGGTAACTTTGTGGGGATTGTGCTACATCCATTTTCATAGGAAAAAATGTGGTTGTTTGTAATATAATTGCAAAATAGTATAAACAACCAACTTTATTCTTATAATAAACGTATAAACTTGTATTCAATAGTAGAGAAGTAAATAAAGACATTTCGTTTTCTTTTTTCCTTCGCACAAGAAAAACATGGCAAAGTCAAAGTGAGTTGGATCGCAAACCAGTATTAAATTTATGTTGTTTGAGTAAATCTGTTCGAATAACAAAGGTTAGGTCTTGTTTTGTTTGCGTATCGCTTCTTCTACATGAATAAATCTGTAGGAAAGGACTAGCTGGCAAAGCGAATGAAAACACAAAGACACTTTAGTACGAGATGCATCTCAACAATTCTTTTACAAACCCAAAGCATTCTCATACAGTTTATACTAGTTTATTTTAGATTTGCAAAGTAGGGTATTTTCTAAATTCAAAGATCAAAAATATTTTATTCGATTAAAAATTCCAGGCATTTCCTTCTATTGACTATTTCTATTTAATGTTTCGAGCGCTAAAACGTATAAATGTCAACCTTATTTACGTTCCCTAAGATACATAAAAAGATAGGTATATGTATATAAACAGTCAAGGGATGAACTTACAACTAATAAAAGTAACACCAAGAGAAGTTACCAAGTACCAGTTCTATAGATAATTATATATGAGTTCAGAAGGTGAGGGCAGAAGAGATCTAAACAAACTAACCATCATCGTCTTTCCGGTTAATATACCAAACTGTAAAGATTACAATAAAATTTTAGTAAAATGAATGTTAAATAGAAATATGGAACTATCAATGAAAATACGTAGCATTTTCTGGGATCGACCTTTAGGCTGTGTAAGTAATATATAGTAATAATAACAATTACATTACAATAGCTACGAATATTTTGTTTATACAAGACTGATGATATAGGTATTATGAGTCAAAATAAAGAGAACAATCGAATATGGGGTGCGAATATAACTCCAAGTTTTTTGCTCATAATTGACATTAACGTATGAAAATTATGAGAAATCCCCTAAGGCAATTAAAATGTATTTTGCATAGGTGACGATTATGTTCAGGTTATGCACTAATGAACTGAAGTATTTATAGACAGTAGCACGGTTTGATGCTTTCTTGGACTATAAACTGGATAGTGAATGATTTTTTAAAACTTTTTCTTCTATAGTTAAAATTTATAGTTAAAATTCAGTGCTACGGAGTCTTTTTTTAGTTTTCTCTCAACTAACGTATCCTCACAATTTAAAGACAATGGAACTGTTCTTAAACCGGTCCTACAAAACAACACGGAAGTAACTCACGCGTTAGAGATGCGTATCAACTTAGCTCAGTTGCAGATTTAAGGATCGTAAAAATACACGTAAGATGGAATTTGTGCAGACTTTGTTTTTCTATACGGAAAGTTTGATAGGATCGTGAGGGAGTATTGCAATAAAAACATTGCTAGCTGAAGGTAATTGAGTGCCCTCGCTCCCGGCATTCCCTAATTGCACAGCTGGAGACGATTCCCACGCGCGGCATTGTATCAGCTTCCTAGCTAGAGTTGCCAGATTTTATTTAAGATAAGCTTTAGCATACTCAACGATAATATATGTATCTATATAAACAGAGATTGATGGGACTGCGCCAGCATTTGTCTTATATACTACCTAATGAAGAGGATGCAATAGGGATAAGTGAAATATATTTTGAAAGTAGTAATACCTACATATTTTATGTATTTCATAGAGACCTCACAAACAATAGTTTTAGAAATCGTTTGCTCATCATAAAAAAATAAACAGATTTTAGCGAAATTTTGTGTGGTGGTAATTAATATTGAGATGTGCATATATTTTATGGCGGCAATAGGTATGCCTAATTTCCTCAAAAGCGCAAGTAAAACTGGTACTAACAACAAGTTCAATGTATTTAACCTTTACATACACACTATCACGCCCACACACATACACACACACACTACACACATACTCTCTCACACACTCACAAATTTATACATAAACTTTAATTACGAATAAATTTACTTACAGAACCTCACGAATCTTGCGCAATTCCTTTTTAATTCATTTACTCTCACATTAGAAACTGATTTTATTTGTAACCATAATAGGGCCGCATGCTTATCAGTAACAAATATGTAACTAAAATCTTACTTTGTAAATCTATAGCGCGAGGGTGACCTGTAACTCAGGTTTTACACCTACATCGGGCACCAGATTCTCACTACATAGGGCTGGTTCATATTTTGTATGATTATCTAAGTTAGTTCATAAGACCTTATTGTGAGAACGATTAAATGTTTTATTATTATTATTATTATAACCTTTCAACCAAAATTATATAATTACGAACGTCAAATCGAGATAAATAGAGAGAAATAAAATGTTTTATGTATTTATGTACACCTTTGATTTAAAATATTATTGAGGTATTACATAGGTACATCTTGTTACCAGCCACATGTTTCATAGAGATATTTTTATTAATTATTTCTTTAGTACATAGTTAATAATAATAAAATGTAATAATTCACTGAACGTGCAAATATTTTTACTATCGATTTCGTAAATCATGGTAACACTACTCCTAGGTAAGCATTGTTATGTAACTTTAATCAAAATTCCCTGAATCTCAGTGGGGCGTAGTGTACGTTTGTCAGTCCGAAATGAATAAGATACCGTCGGTAATTTAATTATCGCTCCGCACACGCTCTAGTTTCGCATAACCGTTTTTTTTTTATACCCCATCGCATATCGTAGCAAACTGTACAATGATTTTTATTCCTTCCATTTTGGTTATGAAGTTCCTTTAAAAATTATATTGAGTTGAATACAAATTGATATGATAATACATGATATCGAGATGGATAAAAATTTTTGTCTGTATAAAAAATGCCAGAGATCTGCCGTTGTGCGCGCATCACGCAAAAACTATTGATAGATTTCGATCGAATTTTTTTAGTTATGCTTCTTAGACACTGTGTTCTCATTTTAACAAAACATATTTTCTTTTCACGTAAAGTTATGTGAAACTATAGTTTTAACGATTTTTTTTAAATCATCATCAGCTTATCTCAGTCCACTGCTGGACATAGGCCTCCCCCAATGAGCGCCATCGCGCCCTGTCCTCGGCT
>DWDT01002442.1:0-13739 GCA_018245595.1 Microceris scylla | reverse complement strand
CCCAATCGCCACTAAACAAAGTTCAACAAGCCTTGAGAAAGAAAGAGAAACAAGAAATACCTTGAAAATCTGTAAACATGGGGAAAAAGTAGCCTATATACATATACCCCAAGACCTTCAAATACCTCTATGTATATGAAATTTAATCATAATCGGTTCAGCGGTCGGACAGATATACGGAGACTTACTTTCGCATTTATAATATTAGTATGGATAATGCTTAGTATCACCACAAAAAGAACAGCCAATTTTAGTTTTATTTTTAAATAAACTGCCGTGTTTGTGACGTCACAGTCTAGTTTTCCAGTCGAGCTCTCGAAGCTTCGCCCCGTAATAAGACTAAGCAACGGCAGTCTTTGAGATGGTAATAAAGTCTTTAGGCTTGAAATGGAGTCACCAGTTATTACTATATAAAGGGTAAGTCTAAGGACTATAAGAAGACTCGTTTATGTTAGGTTCCGAATAAGAAAATGTTAAAGATACGTTTCAGATGCGGTACGAACCTCGTTCAATTCTAGTTATTACCTTTTCTTTAGTTTTAACACCCCTTTTGCTTGTATCTGCTGTTAAACAGCACTGTTTCTGTTTTGTTTTTATTCTGTTATTATTCGCGTCGCGTATCGGCAGTCAAATCTTTGTAAAATTGGCATACACATATGTACATAAAACACAGTCGATCTATACGAGAATCACACATTGGTATCGTAGGCTTCAAACGGTGCCAAGCCTGTAAAGCCACTTGAGGCAAGAGGTCGTATACCAGTTATATTACACTGTCTAGATATAGGCCAGACAGTCTGCCTAACATAGACATTTGGGCAAACATTTTTATATGTTTATACTGATATGCTTTTATATGTGATATGGTTAAAGACTTTAGTCCCTCTAAAGAACCACGATAGATTCGCGTAGTGAGAAAAATATCGATATGGCATTCGTGTGTTACAAAATTAATAGAAAACTATTATTATTACATCATCGCGCTATGTCTCTTACGAGATAAGTAGTATGCATACAGATTTAACGTGCTTCTCCTACATTCATTCATCATCATCATAGTCATTATCAGCCTATTTCCGTCCACTGCGTGATATAGGCCTCCCCCAATAGCACTCCACTGAGCTCGATCTTCAGCTCGTCGCATCCAATCACTGCCAGTCACTTTACTTACATTCATTACTATTTAATTCATGAATAAAGATATTATTTATTTCGTTTAATCGCAACTAGATCACGAATATTTACCTCTGCCTACAGTGTAAGGAACTTAGCATAATGACAAATCAACCTAGATCTTTCGATAAAACGAACACTACACAAAAATTCATTCAAATTCATACTGATACTATTTTATTTACTAAATTAGAACACTATCGAAATGAAAGTCCGACGTAAGTCGATGTGACGCGGCGAACCACGCGGTGCTAATTATCAGTGTAACTTGTTTAGTTGCACAGTTCAGACGAATATTGTCGGAAATTGGTTTGACAATAATTTTGTTTAGCTACTGTGTTCTAGGAAAATCATTGTTATTTGTAACTGAACGTATCATCACGCATGTTACTGCTCCCAACACTCCCACGTTTCACCTGTTACGTTTGCGTCCCACAACGGAAAAGTTGGTGAGGCTATTGTCACACCAAGAAAAATCCAGACTCCGAGCCAGTGCTAGAATTTTCTACTGGAAAATCTAAGTTAGAAAAATCCAGTGGCACCCGAGCCGGGTTTGAAGGCACATTCTATTGATCAGCAGTTGAACTTGCAACCAGTCGACAAACGCGGCAATACTATTCCATCTAGATATGTAAGTATTGTGATTCGCTGCCAGTTTCATTCTAGTTAATATGAACTAATTTAGTTTAAATAACTGTCTAAGCGTTTCCAGTTTTAACAAAAACTGTAAAAGAGTGCCTAATGTTATTTAATCGTATATATGTACATAATTGGGAACGCGGAAGAGTTTCAAAAGGTGATCTTAAATTTCCTTCGGGCACAACAAAGAAAAGGAACTGCCAGTCGTTCTGCACAGTTGTTGTCTGGGTTCTCTAATTTCCAAGTTTAATGTGCTTACTTATTAAAACAATTTGTACCCTCACCGGGTCCAAATTGCAAGAGTTGCCCCACAACTCATTATAGTCCACACTAACGGCATTTAACGCCGTCACACAAAGTTGTAATTGAGAACATGTGTCTATTTGCGTAATTTCGCAGACGAAAATTAATTAATTTTTCGCAATATTTAAACTCTTGATATCACTATGTTGGTTTCATAAGCAGTCAGTTATGAAAGTCTCATTAAAAGAATCTCTATCAAGACAGGTTCTGCATGAGTACTTCTAATTCTGTCCACGGAGAATTTTAAAATTACTTTTCTATGAAAACATTTTATTTTTATTAGCATCAAGCCGGACGTAATTATTTTTGAATATTTTAAATTGGGTAAATTGTCCGTAAGTTTCACAGTTATTACCAAAAACTGTGCACCTGACAATACATCAATAAGAAAAATCCATGAATCTGAAAAGACGGAAAAATTTAATCTGTTTCACAAGTTTTCAAAAAGTAAACAAATAAAAAATCGGTATGAAAGTGATTTTAAATGTCTATTTATAATAACCGAAGCAGAAATACCGGAAACATTTTAATTTATTCACCGTAACGAAAACCGCACGCTCGGCCTTTTAAAGCTGATTACCTTGGAAACCGAATATTTTTTATGGGTCCCTTTATGAAATGTAAAATGTTCCTGATAGCTTTACAGTCTATAAAATTGTCCACTTGGACATTCTTCTCTAAGAATCATTTACTCGTACTTGATGTATTGCGACATTACCCTTTTTATTGTTCTGTTAGACTGATATTCTGTTCGACTGATATCCTGCTAGATATTTGGACGTTCTTGAACTTCTGCAAATGTTAAACGTTAGGTGACTTAATAACTATTCTCGTTGGAACATATTTCAGTATTATATAATTCATGGCAGTATGAAATTAATAGAAATTCACGTGATCCTTCCAACACGGTACCAGCTGACGAAGAATGAGGCCCATCCACGTCAATTGGATTGGCGCAAAGATCCTCCACGGTCTGCTCTCCGCACTCGTTTCTAACGCACGCTTGTGAAGTTAAGTTCCTTTGAAGTATTTCCCGAGCGCTTTGAAATGGGGATTTCTAAGAGGCTCTTTTTATATTTCGCCAATATATTAACATCTAAGTTCACTTATTTCGTGAATTCTGTAAATTTTTAAACTTTTCATGTATAAGAAAAATCACTTCTCGTCATCACCTGCGTTGGCTGGTAGAAAATGCCACTTGCCATTACATCCCCTGTTTGTTATTAGCAATAAAGTAGAAAATTAAAATAAATAAATAGATACAACGCCCAGTTGACTACACTAACTTGGACTCATTACCCTTATTTGTCTTAGGTGAGCAATTTCAATAAGGTCCAATCCATTTATCTTAGAATGCATTAAATATTGAGCCTTTATCATGCTAATACATTAACCAATTCTGACCAATTACACTGTATCGTCACGCAAATACTCAAGTCTCAAGTATTTGATCTATAGCACTCAAGTTGTACTTGAATATTAACATAGATACCGGAAATGTGAAGTTCACATCGCGTACATAGTCAATGTTCAGCATGAGTACATAATTAGAAATAATTTATTGGAATTAATTAGCATTACAGTGAACTGGCAAACTGAGTTCCGAAGTTACGAGTAGGTCTATGGGCGAAAGCGCCTAGACAGCACATTTCTTTCTTTTGAGAGGGAGAAACATCCTCAAGCTGTGCTTTTCTATCGCCGTCGTAGATCAAAAGATACAGTCGGCATAAAAGGATACCAAAAGAATAAAAAAATATTTACTCTGAATAATACTAGCAATAATATCTAAGTATATCTGAATAATACCATTAATAATTAATAGTACAATGAATTACTCTGAATAAAAAGAGTACGGTCAGTGTCTGCTACGATGCTTAAATGCTTGGTAGTAGATTTTTAGAGAAGAATTTTATAGAAAAGTAAATTGCTTTTTTCCACGATTTTATCTTTCACCGTCATTGATAGTAGATTTTCTAACTACAACATATACATACATATGTATAACTAAAACTGGGATGTGTTTGCCAACATATTATATACATAGTTTTCAGTTAGTAGTAGGTAGCAGACTTTTTTTTTCAACTTTATCCGAACATTTAAATACAGTAAGCTTATTACCCTAACCACTAACCTTGAAAGCCTTATCAACAATATGTATAAAGCTTTTAAAATAAGATATAAATTAGTTTTACTTTTACTGTTTATTTTCCGTCATACTGTCCCTTAAATTCATATAGACCCGCCATACATACTTTTATAGAATAACGGTGGTCCTTGCCTTGATACGAGTATATTTACCTCAACAGCGAGTTGAAGTTAAAATAGACTGAATCACGAAAGGTCCTAACTTCCCAGAGATACCCACGATAACCATCTTTTTATAATTACTCAGGAATCATTCCGTCTTAATCCAGCAACGTGCTCATGCGTGTTCGACTTAGATGAGACGGGAGACCCCGACTCTTGTTTGCGATTGATTATTATTATGAAAGATATTAATTGTATATTTGTATGTGTGTATATATGTATATGTACAATTGTGGAGATTACTCTTCAAATTAATTTACTGGCACAACCTATACAGATGATTGAATCGCGTGCAACGAATAGAATAGTCTGTGAATAAGATTATTAGGAAACCTATACCAGCTCAATCCTATCTGCGAGAAATCTTGTAATTTATTTCTTTCCCACGATCGATTTCTTCATTCTTTTGAACCCGTAGTACTTCGAACTCTCTACACCTTACATTAGTTTGTTTACAATCCTTCACAATTCCACCATCCGTCAGTGGAATTTTCTAACTTCTAACGTACGGAAAGTTAAAACCTCGGAATTTTTAATAAATGAGTGAAAGAGCATTATTCAAGGGAATGATTATTTTTATTTCTGAGTTTCTTTCCGTTTTTCTCGCTATCGTTTTTGCTTATTCAGTATTGTGTTCAGTGGTATGTATAAATTATTTGATTGTTTACTATGCATATACTTATTTCTGTTGTCGGTCACCATATTTTTTGTAACCATTATATGAGTTGCTTTAAAGATATCGTATTTAAGCGATAAGGCATTGTTCACATTTTTCTTTCTTCATAAATTGTAATACCTTTCACGTGACGTCAATTATAAAGGGTTTTCTATCTACCTATCATCATCATCATCAGCCTATCTCAATCCACTATTGAAAATAGACCTCTCCCATTAAACGCCATCGCGCCCTTCCTCGGCTTATCGCATCCAGCATCTACCTGCAGTCTTATCTAACTGTATGCATACATAAAAGGGTGTTCCAAAGTTATATATTGCATTGTACACATATATTCCTGTAATATTACTTACCAAAGCCCTTTTAAGAATACGGAAGTAACTTTAAAGCCGACAATAGCCGAAGTAAAACGAATGCGAACGAACTTACCTGAAACAAAGTAATGGTATCTTTTAATAAATGTTTCATATATATGAGCTGATATATGCACTATACATGTATATAAAATACTCCATTATTATACAAATAATGACAATGAGAATTCACAAGTACGCATTTCGTGGCGGAAAAAGTATACATCTACCAACACCACCAGGGTGTCGTAAGAGGTGGCTAAGGCCGACATCAGTTTGGCTTTATGTAAAGGTTTGGCATTATGTATTATTAGACCACATTTTTCTTAATGACAGTTAGCGCAGTGTCGAATGCAGAAGCCGTAGAGTGAAGACTGAACGTCCAAGGTATTCTCCATGAGCTATCTGTTTCATCCACACAACATACGTCAAGAACTCTAACATTGTAAGTAAGAATATTCATTAACATTTAACATACCACACGAGTCCGTGTAACATACAGTGAAGTGTGATTAAAAAGTGTTTCCAAATTACTAATAAGAGACATTATGACAATGAAATTAAACTTTTTTGTTAAAGTGAGCGTTTGAAATTTAATGTAACCAAAACTCCTTTCAAAGGTGAGACCTGGCAAGTTTCTACAGAAGATCCCGTTGAACTCGCCGCACGGCCTAATTAAGCAGACTTCATTTTCAAGTTTCTAACAATAATTAATGATCACACCGAGATTTCACGCCTCGAAATTACGAAATTAAATTCTCTTCACGTTTCCATACCTTTTTTTTCGCTGAAGATTTGTCATTTCTGTAATTAGTTTGCGAGTTAATAGAGCGGTGATACTTAAGTATATCATTTAGCAATATACATAGTATTTCATTGATATGACCAAATATTTCTTATGATTGTTAAGAACACCTAAAATGCGTCTCCGACTAATTTTAAAATTAGACACAGTACAATGTCTAAGCATTAATTATTATACTTATTCATACAACAAGCATTAACAGTTGTTCGACAGCTTACATCACACTAGTTTTAAAAACGTTATGTTCGAAGTGATATTATGATGTAAGATTGATAAAAAGGGTTATTAATGATGAAGATGATTCATCTTGGACGCATCAGTTATCTGATGATACGAAATAAACGACTTACAATTGTAAAGTAATATTACCAGTAACATCTGTACTTGCTGATTTTATCATTGTTATAGAAGTTCTTTACGGCGACGTTTTACAGCGATTCACTAGCGATATAGTCGTAAAACGAACACGATACAGTCGCAATACTATTGCAAGTGGTATCCTTCGTCTACGTACGAGTAGCACGCGTTATCATCCGAAAAAGTCGCGCGTCAGCAGTGTCGCAGTAGCAATATTAAATCAATATAAGTATGTAGATCCCCTTTCGTCGCGCGCTGCAAATGCGACAACGTCAAAAGTAGCGATCAATCGCGCGGTTACGAAATACGCTACTGCAAAAAGTCTTCGGCGGTCTCCGTAACTGCAAGAAATTAACAGCAAACCTTGAAATGTGTACAAAATATTTTTTTACAGTTCGGTATATTTACGAATTATTATTAAAAGTTATTTTTATGTTCACAAAAATACTATTCCTTATTAATATTATTATACTAGTAAACTTCTATTTTGGAAAAAAAAAACAACTAACTTGCATCCGTATACCCACAATATTTTAACAACTTTATACAGTTACGAATTATTATTTGTCAAGGTGGTCGTTTGTTTAGTAAAATGATATACCGTGTAAACTTTCACCGCACTACATATAAAGAACACCTCGCGGGAGCTTTAAAAGCTCAAACTTCAAGCACTATCTCTCTCTTCACCAGCTGAACTTTTGTCAAGCTTTCATATGCGTTATGATCTTTTTACACAAACTTGGCCTGCAACAAGTTGTATATCATTATATATTACTTTAGTAAAATGCAAGTTTTGTTTTAGAATTGTAGCGGAACGCCGGAATTTTCACACTTTAAATGTGTTTTGGAAATTTTTGTGTAATGTGAAATGTCAAACTTGATTATGTCACTTGAACTTAGGCGCTACGCGATAGGACAACTATAAAACTGTAGCATTCAAGGTAGCCAAATAGAGTGAACTTCATGCACGTTATAACGTTTAGTACAATAATGCAATATGGGTGTTACCTACAATTTATATTTATCATCATCATCATCACCGGCCTGTTGACATAGGCCGCCCCCAACGAGCACCATCGCGCCATGTCCTATGTATTGTATTGTATGTATGCTCTTACCAAAATAGGTTAACAGAGCTCATTAAGTTACTGTAATAACAGGATATACATACATATATAGGTACAACACTTACACAGTTTACAGAATTTGTGTGTCTATCCTTAATATACTTTTCATTTTTATAATAACTACATTAAGTATTGCAAATTTTTTATTGACCATGAATCACTATGAGTCCTCAGAATCAGAAAATATTGACATTTAGAATTTAGTCTCTCAACTCATAAAAAAGATAAGACTAATAAAATCAGCTTTTAATATTAAATACACGGATAACTGTTGAACGAAAATATTACCATATTTATATCCCTGCCCGAAGTTTTGTTTCATATAACGCAAGTTAAATTGTCTTACTCGCTGAACTGTTCAAGTGAACGAGTCCCTCTCTTCCTCAAAATTCGAAATAGGACCATAATTGTCGTTCGAAATTCAAATTTTTCATTTACCAAACATAACATGGTCTCTGCTGGCCAGCACTGTATTAAGACCAAATATAACATTTTTGACTTCTGAATGTGATTTTAGCATCTAGCCACTGTCCGGTCGGGTGTGGTACTCTTCAGGAGTAAAAACCCATAAAACAAAATATAATTCCACACCGAATACTTAATCAGATATAGAAAATTGCGGCTGACTTAGTAAAACTATGTGAAAAAAAAACTTTAGATATTTCCCTTAACGCCAGGTTATAAGGTGGGCAGAGAGCACACCTTATAGTCATATCTTTAAATACGTAGATACCTTTAAAGGTCTGATATTTAATCTAAATGTCGGAAAACGTAAAATCCCTTCATAATTTAATGAATAATTGGCATTCGTTAGCGATTAAAATGCTTCGTTAATTTGTTGGACCGAGCGATTTTAACGATTAACTTCGGTTTTGTTTTATATAGATCTGTGGAGCGTACTCGACTCGAGCGATTTAAATTTATAACGGGCCCAGATCAATTTCTAATTGAACCTCTTTGTTACTAAAACAATCCGGGACTTAGCCCTATTCCAACTCTTATCTTATTTTGACACGGAAAGGGTGAAAATCCGATTCGGTATTGAAATTTGAGGACAAATCAATTACGAAATGATAATAGAACAACGAGCTGTGAAAGAACAACTTTGTGGGTGAACTGCTAATTAAATCAGCTGTGATAGCCCCAGGTCGTATATCTATTGATCATATAATATGGTCAATCTTTTGTGGAAGCAGACGATAATAAAACCTTGATGGCTGATGTCGAATGGAAAATCTCCATGAATTTCTCGTTATTATAGACGACAAGTTAAATCAACCCTGTTTTCTAACATTAGACCACCATCTTTAAATTCCATCATAGGCCTTAACGCCCACAAAATTTCTAAAGAGAGAATTGCTCACTTACTTATATAATTACTCCTCTTCATCCTGACTACACCAGAGACAAATACGCTTTCTGAAATTGAGATGAAATAGAGACGTCAGGCCAGTGGTGGTAAAATGGGTTACATACATATATTGAATGAAATCCTGTTTGACCTACCCTCGGAATGTTCCACTTCCACAGCGGCTGCGGGAGATCTGTAATGATACTTCGCTTCCATTAATAGCTTTGAAACTGTTGGGGTCGCAACTGACCCTTTCTTGTTTGACTAACGGTAATATTAGTTAAGAAAACACAGGATTTGCCCGCTACCCGCATTAGGTTGTTCCCCCAAATCGTATTTATTTAACTATTCCTCAATAGCGAATTTGTTTGAGAATTAAACTAAAAGATTCTGTTCTTCTTTAAGAGACTTCTATTACAGTTAGGGAATTTATCCCATCTTTTAGCGATTGATTAAAAAGTATTAGCAATGTCCTGTGACATTTATCAAAGTTCAAGCATTCTTGATGTAAAAATTCAATAAAACCGGTTACCTTTCACCTTTAACCCCTGGCTACCGCTATAATAAATAGGCGTGATAATATTTATATGTATAAATAAATAGTTACTATTAACTAAGTAACTACGTATATGACGGTTTGAAGTTGCAGTAAACGGTCCAGATATTTAATAAAAAAGTTACACAGCTTTAATTATAAATTGAAACAAATGATAAAAGTACTGTCCTTGATAAGAACGACACTCTACATTTTCCACCACTCGGTCTTACTTTAAACTCGGGTAAGTCAAAAGTATTGCTTCTCTGCTTACACTGACATTTTAAATAGGAATAAATGGCTGGAACCGAGCACGAACCTAATTAAAGAATTTTATTTAAAAGTAACTTTTACTAAGCTAATTGCTTTCGACTAAGCTAATTTCAATATAAGCTTAAGTATTTCTTCATTATCATTCACTTATGCAATGAATTGAGATTCTATTGAGCTGCAAGCTGTTTTTATTCATTTCAAATGTAAAAAATATATAAGAAAAGTATATGTTTTACTCTAAACCCGGGAATCGATCCCAGGACCTGTCGATCATTCAATAATACAGGCTTTCAATGATAGTACAATTATACTTATCATACTTTAGTTAAGATACAGTTAAATTCGTTTGAAAGATTTTCAGTCGGTCAGGAAGGATTGAAAAATACATATAATACAAAGAAGAACCGAATAAAGTATGATTTTCTATTCAAATATATATATTACAACATAAATCTTAACTTCCAGGGTCCTCCAAATCCAGTTCAACATATCAACATATGAAAAATATTTACATTTATGTATATTCAATATGTCTCAAAATCACAGCGTGACAAATTTGCGAGCTTCCCCGTTTCCCCTTAAAATTCCACGTAAGAGGCTAATTTTCGACGCCAAGAACATAATTCTTTATTTAATACCTCCACTTGATTTATGTCAGCATTGTAATACCTTAGCACGAGGCGAAAATGTTTTCAGGAGTAATTTACAAGTTGCAGATTAAAATGTGCTTTAAAATTTGTCGCACCATTTACAAATCCGTATATTATCAGACTACGAGTGAGGTTTTTGGTTACATCTACATTTGATTTGTAGACGGGATTTATAGGAAGAAACTTAAGTGATCACTTTGTTATTGGACGCACTGTAAATATCATTGTAAGCGAATTAAGGACGTTTCAATAAAAAACTAGTACTCATGAAAACAAGGGTCAATAGGCTCGTCCTAGGCATGCGTGTTCCATTCTACGACATTCTGTGCTTACCGTCAGGCGAGATCGCAGCCAAACGCTAGGGTAGTAGACAAAAGACATCATGCTTCATATTGATTGGTTTGAAAACGCATTATGTAATAATCTTGATCCAATAAGGGACAATATCGAAATCGTTTAACGCATTTTTCCTTTTAAATAAAAATGACGAGTAATGGGTCATGTGCAAAATATGTAGTATTGATTGAAATAATCATACAAAACGAAAAGACCAATTTCCATAATACATACATACATATATTCACGCCAAGTCCCTTACGGGGTAGACAGAGGTTATTGATTATTATTATTAATAATAATTTGCATAATCATCCTCAGCCTATCTGAGTCCACTGCTGAACATAGGCCTCACCCAATGAGCGCCATCGCGCCCTGTCCTCTGCTTGTCACATCCAGCATCTGCATGCAGCCTTTCGCAGATCAATAATAATTTGCATATTGTTAATTAACTATAGTTTAACTATTAGTGTATAAAGCTCGTAATTAAGCGACCCAAAATCACAATGACGACCAATAATTACATCCTGCTCATCGAGATAGTTTAAATAAATGAAAGACTAATTTGTACACCGTTAAATTATTATTTATCTACAGTTTGACTGTTAGTCCATAAGGTTCATATTCAAACGCAACCCAAACTCATAAAGGTATGCAACCATATGTCAAGCGCAGTTCTTATTCATCATCAGTCCAAGAGTTAATATATCCAGAATATAACACTATTTCAAATATTTTAGTATTTGGGCTGCCGATCGAGGGGTCCTGGTTTCAATCTCCAGGTCGGATACGAATGGATTTTCTATCTTGAAATTTCGAATAACGACTCGCAGCATGGCAATAGCGTCACTCCCTAGTCCATATTAAGACGCAAAATGTACTTTTTCGGAGATTACAGGCGTGATATTATCTTTCCACACTATTTCATCACAAAATAACGAGTAACACGGAAACTTTATTCTTTGTTACCTGTTGAAAATAATATTGTACGCTACAGACGCGCTTAGAAAAATCCTTTTTAGTACTATTTTTGCTGGAATGATTTAAGAGCATATTAGGATTTTGACGGAACAGCAATTGCGGACCATTGTGCATTACTCATGAAGTTTTTTCACCAGATTTCCTGTCAGTCTGATTTATGTTGTTGAATCTCGCAAATCCTAAAATTGTAACATTGTGAAATCCCACTGGAAGCGGTTGAGAGTAGGTACTTTTATAGAGCCTATCAAGAGACAAAGAGTTTTTAACTTACTAAGAAGAAAATTGTAATGGGCGGCAAAGGGTTCCAACCACCATCTCAGGAGCCCAAGCCAACCTCACCTGCACGTAGTGCACCCTGCTATAACAGACGAGGCTCTGGCGACCGGCTGATTGCGATATAGCGCAGCCTATATAGGCACGGCTAAATGCCCTGGACGTCAACGGGCAGAAGCGTCGGCGGTGCGAAAATCTGTGCCCTGCTATCTCCAACCCGCATGCTTAGCATGGAGATTACGGGCATAAGCGACCTTTTGGGGGAAGCCTAAGTTCAGCAGTGGACTGAAATAGGTTGATGTTGGTGAAAAGGCAAATTAAGAATTGATAAGTGATACGCTTACTTGACGTACACGTAAACGTGGTTCGAAACGCAACTAATTTTAAATACATTTGTGTGTTCAGAATGATCAGATACAGCCTTAATGCTATTCGTATAGATAAACGCGTACGTATGTATGAACGCGTCCTATTTTAGAGTGTTTCTATGTATCCTACGGTTTAATAGCAAACAAAAGAATGCAAGCACTGCTTTTAGCCTAGAAATAGGTGCTGCGGTAATGTTCCTGCAGTCAAGCTATGAATAGAGATTTTAATAACCCTAAAATGTCTGTTCTTAGCACTTTTCTTCTATTGGTTCGACTTTTAGGCGACCTTATATCATATGAAACATGTACGTTATTATATTTAATTTAATATCAATTCTTTTAAGCCTATCAGCGCTGAATAGATGTAGATACGGTATTGTAGCTGTACTTTAAACTTGACGTTTCCTAGATTTCGTTTTGTTTGTACTTAGAAATGTAACGCTCAAAGTATTCATGAGTATCTCAGCTTAGTATTCCCAGAGCTCTCAAGAGTAGAGCTTATTAAAGTTACAGTTTACATTTATAAGATAAGACAACTTTCGTAATTATATTAGAAAATATAACTGAAAATGTAAAGAGATCAAAGTTTGCTCCGCTATAAGGGCTATTTGTTGAAGGCAAACGCAAAAAAAAAACACAAGGTTAGTTACTTTTGGATTCAAGTTTGGAAACTTCAATAGTAGTTTCAAAAATTACGGAGAGAACTTTGGCAAATATGAGTGAGCTTCGACTAACTTTTTAAGATATTTTTTATTGCTTCGCGACTCGTAAGAGTTGTTGTTCGCAGTTGTTTGTACGCTTTCCTAAGTAGATTTTTTATATAGATTCCGTCTATACAATGAAGTTTTTTTATAATTCCGAAAATTAAATAATAATGTTACTTGTTTATTCAAATTCTGTTGCTTTTGGCTTGAAATTGATGACAAAATAAACAGAAACTTTTATCTTTTTATTATTAACAACTAAGTAATACATTTAAATTTTGTAATAACTTGCAATTCCCCATGCAAATCAAGGAAACAGTGAACAAAACAGTTTTTAACTAATAATGGGCTGACAGCAATGATGATGTTAATAATATTTTATATCATTGATAACATTATCTCACATCATCTAACAAATATGGTCGTACATAAAGGCGGATTAGTGGATAAATTTATTCCATCTAAAAATCAAAATGTGTAGAATTTTCCAACGACTATTGTATAAAAATTTAAATTATGTAGGTACAT
>DWDT01002441.1:0-13740 GCA_018245595.1 Microceris scylla | reverse complement strand
TCTATTGTCATCTAAGTTATATTGAATTGAATCGACTAAAATCGGTATGAATTGAATTACCTTCCGACGAATTTCTCTATCTGTATTCAAAATTATGTATATAATCGATTAAACGGTTTCAGAGAATAATCGGGACAAACACAAACCGTTAGAGTGAGGACTAGAAAAGAGCCTTACATCGAACTAGCAGGTAGAGACCAATCAAAATATTCTAAAATTCTTCTATCTAGAATCTTCTTCTAGCACAATTTATTGGTTTATGTACAAATATTATAAATTAAAGAGTTACCTAGCTTTTATGTTTAAGTAACATATGTAGAAGCTAATTGTTTCTGTATTTATTCCTATTTAAATCTTGGAATGTTTTATAACCCACTAGTATGAGCGGTCAGATATGATTGGCACTGTAAGCCCATACTTCACTTTTAGTCCATTCTATTTGCAATTATTGCGTAGGTATCCTAATGTAATTAATACCTACCGCACATATCATTAGGTAGTGATCGATATTAAATATGGTCCATTTAATATCCAACAACATTCGCTTAGTTCACGGCTTTTATATTTCGTAATTCTTATTCGGTGTTTGCTAATTAAAAACCTTTTACAATTAGTGATATTCATGTGTGTGTGTTTTTTTTTTATATTTAGCCTAGCAAATAGGTAGTTTAAGAGTGAAATGAATTTGAAGTAATTCAAAGTCCAATTTAATATGTTAATTGTATTTATTCCGACTAATAATGAGTGTGTGTGTGTTAAGGTTACATGTTACATACATTATTATATGTAATCGAGTAGTTATGTATCTCATCCGTTTTTTTATGATTGCGCTTGATTCGTGTCTACGAATAATACGGCCTTAAATTAAAACCTCAGTCAGTATCAGTGTTTATCACCGACTATTCATCACAATGACTTATGATCTCGTGTGATGGATGTTGAAATGTTATAAGTAGTGTTTGACCAAAAATAATTTTTCAGCCAAAACCGAAACCGAATTGAAGTAATCATAAACAAAAACTAGAAAAGAGATAAAGTTCGTTGAAAAATAGATACATTATATCTAGCTTAGATGACTGAATACGAACATGTACTAACATTATATCATTCCTTAACATTCACTAACATATCATTCCTTGATGTAGGATATTGGGAAAGTAAAATTATTTATACAAACAAAATACTTAAAATATCGTCATAAATTACGAAAGTACAAATGTGTTCTTCGAATATCAGAGCCTGAATCACTGACGAATTCTAGTTTCAACGAAGACGAATTTTAGGTTTTTGACAGAAATTGAAAATGCTATCGAAACCACGTTTTTTGACCGAAACCGAAACTGAAATCGAAACCAGCTTTTTTGACCGAAACCAAATCTTCGGTAAACACTAGTTGATTATCAGGAATGCCTAGTTGGGAAATCTTATTTGGTATTTAGCTGCGGCAATAAGTTGTATCTACGTTCTGCGTGGCATGGTGTGGGTTCCGCCTAGATGTACAATTACTTTAGCTCTTATAAATTGAGTTTAGTTTATAACTAAGTTTATATAGTTAGTGTTCTTTTTAGTGATTATGTTTACTTTAGTTTAATTTTAATGGTTCTGTGTTGATTTCTGTACAATAAATTACATCTTATAGTTCCTCTTACATGGTAGGAGAATTGGTACCTATCTATAATACAAATGGTGAAAAGTTGTACCTATCAGTGAAAATGTTATGCTGCGCTCATATTCTTATCTTAATATTCGTTTATTAAACAATTTTGATTAATGAATCACAATGTCTTTATACCTTTTATCTAATCTTTTAAAGCTTTGTGTAGTACATTGTCCCCAATGCAATTACAAATATAAACTGATATTGCATACATGTGCTTATGTTATATCCTATTGATATACCTTCGCGCCACGTCCCTTACTGTGCAGACAGATAACATCGACTGATAAATATCTCTATCTCTAGAAACCTGACGTGCTTCTTTTTCGTGCCCACACACGCACGCCGGTTTCAATAAATGCGTATATAATGTTTACGTACCTTTTATGTTTAATATATCTTCCATAAAAAACCGTTAAACTTTACGAGCTTTTTTTTTAAATTAATATTGGCAATGTTTATTTCTAACGTGTGCACTTTCTAACTGTCAACCGTTACACTGACTAAGCCGAATCGAACGTAAGCGAGAAGGCTCGACGTGAAAAATTTAAAAGATATCTTTTGCAATAGCACGCAACGGGTGTAAGTGTAGCGGTTAAGGCAGGATGAATGATCCCATTCACGTCCTTACCTTGATTTTAAACGCTCTGAGAGAATGTTTTGACTGTCATACTCGTAACCGAGTGCGGCCAACGGAAAATTATAAATGTCTTTTTTACTGTTTGCTTACTTTTTTAAAATATTTGTTTTATAATGTTGTTATCAAGTAGATTATTCGTAATAAGATTAGTATCAAATATAAATGTGTGTATGTACTTATATATTTATTTTGTGCGAAGTGAGCATCGTTTGGAAATATGAACGTTGATCATCTCGTTAGTCGAGTGGTTGCGAGCGCGACTGCTAATCGAGACGTCCTAGGTTCGAATGCCGGGTCGCGTGCTATTGGATTTTTCTGACTTAGATTTTTTCATAGAGATATCTAGTAGTGACCCAGACACTAGTTTTTATCTGTGCCCGGTGTATGGCAATAAACTCACCACCTGTTCCATTGTGGGATGTAAACGTAAATAGTGAAACTCATAAATCATCATCACCATTAGCTTATTTCAGTCCACCGCTGGACATAGGCCTCGCCAAAAGCAGGTGTATGCCCGTTATCTCCACGCTGGGCATGCCCATTGGAGATCACAGGGCACAGCTTTTCGCATCGCCGCGGGCTGCCCGTCAACGGACAGGGCTTCTAGCCGTGCTTATTTAGGCTGCGCTATACCGCAATCAGCCGGTCGCCAGAGCCTCGTCTGTTATTGCAGGGTGCACCACGTGTAGGTGAGGTTAGCTTGGGCTCCCGAGATGGTGATTGGGAACCCTTACACTTATAAATTATATTTCCATTTCGAAAATTCACGTATATGTACATATATGTACGTGTGTACAATAAACGCCTGAAGTTCTGTCCCTAGCAAATTTTTACCTGTCGTAGTATTTACTCTGTTTAATAACAAGGGTATACGTATATAATACGCAGTGACCGTTGCTCAGCAAATTGATCTATGTATTAATATTGAATTTCATACTAGATCGATTAGAATGTTTGAATAATATTCTGTCTTCTTAACGCTGTGTCTATTCGTTATGCTATTCTCTTTGAAGTCTATTATGTACACATGTTTAACATGAAACAGCTTTTAGTATAGAAATTACATTTTAGGTCATAAGCGAAGAAAATAATAGTAATTATTTTTTTACTAACCTTATATAGTATTTGTTCTCGTACACACCTGCCCCGTATCAGATTTCTGCTATTATTAATTACTCCTAACCAAAGGTTGTCTGGTAGAGATCGCTTGTTAGCGATAAGACCGCCTTTTGTAGGCTCTCGAAAATTTGTACTGTCTATGTTGTATTATAATCTTGTTGTACAATAAAGAATATTTTTATTGTATTGTATTGTAATCTTTTGTTATTATTTACAGATTTAGACTTTTATACACTGATGTACGTATGTGTGTATTCAAATTGCTCATATCAGTGTAGGAATACAACGTAAGAACAATTTTCACTGAGTGTACAGTTGAATCAGACATATGTACATGCAAATGAATCAGTGTTGTGTTGAAGTGAAATGTTGCTACTAAATTGTACGTAGGCGCAATACTGTTTGCACGCTCGTTTTTACCGCGTACGTTTGAAATGTGGAATGGACTTCCATTTGAGTTTTTCTTAAAGCACTGTGACATGGGGTCCTTTAGAAAAGAATAGAGTGCTCACCTACAAAGCCGGAAGCGCATTGGGCGCTTTTGGGTGTTGCAATGTCTATAGAAGATAGCGACTATCAGATGTCCCGTCTCCGTGTTTACTGGACAATTCATAATTACAATTAAATGTTAATTAGGTTAATTAAGAAGTGATAGCCTGTGGTCAAGAATTTAGCCCTCATTCCGGGGGTGCTGGGTTCAAATCCATGGCGCGCACATCTTTACAAAAGTGCTTTTTAAATTTAAATATTACTTGCTATGAGTGCGATGAAGACAAACATCGTGAGGAAACTTGAGACCTTAGGATTTATATAAAAAAAAAAATTAATAAAAAAAAAAAAAAAATTTCCAAGGTGTGTGAAGTCTGCCAACCCGCACTTGGCTAGCGTGGCCAGACTATGGCCTTATCGCTCTCAATATGAGAGGAGACCCATATCCCAACAGTGGAATTATAATGGGTCGATTATTATTTTTAATATGTTTTTTAATAATTATTATTGATTTTTGGTGGTAGAATGGGTTAAGAACTGTACCATTGGAAAATCCTACTTTTAAAAGTAAAACAAAAGAACTGCTCGTTTATGTAGCTTACTTTTATTATTTTACATTATTTTCTAAATCCAGTCAACAGATTGGGTGACTTTTAGGTAAAATGACATAATTCCAGTTAAGTGGATGTTTAGATAAAATATATCAAGAAATATTTCGCCTTTCTCCAAAACTGTTTGTGATTGTGATTTCTTGTTTGTCATTATCAGATAATATTAAAAACTTCGAATATTGTAAAGTAGTACGATGTCTGTATTTAGCGTTTATGTGTGTCTCATAAATCACTTCACATTGAGAAAAAATTTTAATATTGTCTACTTATTTTTATTATATATGTATATTGCACTAGTTTATACATACTTAAAGCTGTAATTTAACTACATATGATTTATTAAGTCTTCATTTTCATTTAGCACTAATACGTACTAATACTATATACATGTTCTTGAATATAATATATATTGTATATACATACATGCAACAGTTTGTTATATTTCAAGTATATAACAATTTCATGTTGCTATATACTTTATATTAGAGAGCTAACTTGACCATACAATTCATGTATCCCTTAACTATTATAATTTAAAAGTTAATACTACAGTTCGCCTTTCTCCATTGTCGACCACCGACAGTCTCCCAAAAAATTAAATCTTACAGAAAAATACTATCTTATTCTATCATTACGCCAAGTCCCTTACGAGGTAGGCAGTCAGCACCGAGTGCTAAAAATCTCTACCTCACAAACCTGGCGTGCTTTTTCTATAACACTACCTAATCATAGATTAACATCACAGAATGCTTTTTTTAAAAATAATTAAATTATCTTCTCTTCCCCCAGTCTTCTTTGATCATATCAGCTCCTTTTTCAGCGATCATGTAAACAGGAGCGTTAGTGTGACCTGAGACTATCTCCGGCATTATACTTGCATCTATCACTCTTAGTTTACTTATCCCATGCACTTTCAGTCTTGGGTCCACTACCGCTGAAGGATCGTCTTTCACACCCATTTTGCATGTACCACTTTGATGATAGATGGTAAAGGTGAACATCTGCGCTTGGCAGGCAAAGTAAGCATCGCTGCCAAAAGGCCCATATTTCAAACAATCCTCAATCGGAATGTCATATATTTTTGTTCCCATTTTCTTTAAAGCTGGTTGCCTGGAGATCTCTATAGCTACTTTGATACCTTCGACAATTTTCTTCAAATCCTCCGGGTATTCAAAATAATTCGGAACTAATGTCGGGTGTACTTTTGCACTTCTGCTTTGCAGGAGCACTCTGCCTTTGGATTTAGGGCGCATTAACATTGGGAATATCATGAAGACGTCAGATTTACCCAGGGATCCATAAGTGTCTGCATATATTTGTTCGTCGAAACCGAAATTTCGTGGCAATAGTGGGTCCGAGTTCAGACCACCACCAATAAATAACAACTCCATATCCGGCCATCCGGTTGCGTTAAATTTATCCTTTAATTCCATGAATATCAAAGCTTCGCATCCTCCTGGAATAGACAAAGGTCCTTTATGGGACTTCATCCATTTGAAAACAAGATCTAAATGGTTTAATATATATTCGGTTGTTAGTGAAAAGTTTTGTTGTTTAACCATAAACTGTACCCCGCCCGCAGCGATGTGGTCCATTAAATTATAACCAACTGGCAAGTCCTTTACTAGAGGTATACTCATTTCTTCCAAATGACTCTTAGGACCTATACCGGACAGCATGAGCAATTGTGGCGAGTTGATGGCACCAGCGGAGAGAATGACTTCTTTCTTTGCTAGTATCTTCTGTTTACGCCCATGTTTCTCTAATTCGACACCTATTACTTTAGTTTTTGTATCGTCAAACAAAAGCTTTGTTACCATACTGATTTTGGTTAGATGGATGTTATTTCTCGCGTTAATGGGGTGTAAGTACGCTCTGCTTGCGCTATGCCGTGTGCCATTTTTCATAGATAGTTGTAGGAATGAAACTCCGGAGGGATTAGCTCCATTGTAGTCTCCATATTTGAAACCTAATTCTTGTGCAGCTTTCACCCAAGCTTTTCCCTTTGTCGTACGGAACGGGGCATGCTCTATGTTCAGGTGCCCTTTGTGTCCATGATATTTAGGATCGTCGAAAGACGGTATGTTGAAATTCTCAACTTTTTTGAAATACGGCAATACGTCGTCCCAACTCCAACCATCGTTGCCCATTTCTTTCCAATTGTCGTAGTCTGCAGGTGCCCCGCGGGTATATATCATATAATTTAAAACGCTCGAGCCTCCCACTACTTTTCCTCTGGGCCAGTGGCATTGTTGATTCTCGAATCCGGCGCAATATTTATCCGATGGTTTCGTTTTATACCTCCAATTTGCAGGCGTAAATTGTAGATAATTGGCGAGGATGGGTATGTCCATTACGAAATTTTCGTTGACTCCAGCTTCGATAAGCAGCACTTTCCATTCTGGAATTTCACTCAATCTATTGGCAAGCACACAACCTGCTGTGCCTGCGCCTACGATAATGAAGTCGTATTCTGAGAGCATGTTCGACTGGTCGGGCGGTTCGTTATCGAGTTGTCGCGTGCCTTCCTGAAGAAACTGCACGAATGATGTTACGGGGTTCGAAAACTGGGTATCCGTTTGAAGTATGACGCTGAACAGGATCCATGCCGCCGCCGCCAATCCCGGCGCTCGGTGCTGGCACTGCATCTGAAACGAAAATGGTGTTTGGTCACTTTTTATAATATTATTCGAACATAGTTTAGTCATACATTCATTGTCATGTTTTAGAATAGAACGCCATTTTTTATATCCCGATTTATCACACGTATTTTAAATGGAACGTTTAGTGAAGAAAGCATCGTGTAGTTTAAGTCACAGTGAAATAGAATTTCCAAGTTGTATCTAATGCTAAAATTCCATAATACCGCGGATAGTGGGGAAGATTTCAGGTATTGGCCTCCTTAAAGGCTTATAACATGATTATTACATAATTATTGCATAATATAATTATTACAACATAATTATTAATTGTGTTTTAACCATCAATGGTTGTACAAAGTTCAATTTATTATTGGGCACTTTTTATTTCATTATTGTATCGAAAGTAAAACAAACTAGATACAAAGTTTCAAATGAAAATAACTACGACTATTGATGACGTCATTCCACGCCCTATTAAACAAATAAGACTCGAGGCTATGGCTCATCCACTACGTCAGACCTACATTATTGAATCGATTTTATTAACCTTGGTACGTTTTTATTCGATACTAGTTGTGCCTGCGACTTCGTTTGCATGGGAGTCAAAACTTTTTCTAAAATTAAAATAGCCTAAGTTACTTCTTACTACATCAACAATCTACCAGTATAAATCGCGTCAAAACCGATCCATCCGTTTCAGAAAATAGTCGAAACACACAGACAAACAAAAATTGTAAATATGTTATTTTGGTATAGATACCGTGTAAACATAAGCATTTAGTAAAAAACGGTTATTTTAATATTACAAACAGACGCTCCAATTTTATTTATTTAGTACTGACTTATTATATATTATTATTATTACATCACCCTAGGTCATGTCAGTACTAGGTAGACAGCTAAGTATTATTTTACAGTAAAATTGTCCCTTTGTTATGTTTAAATTGTATTCAATAGAAGAGTCTAGATATAAGAATATGCCGCACATGGTTTAATGGAAGTAGGGTTATCAAACGACAGGAATTTTCCTGGTATGTTCTAAATTTTACCTTATTGTAACAACTAATACGGACACGGAAATATTTTAATTTTAAGTACAATATAACGCTTTTGTAATAAATTTCATCGTAATCCGTCAAAAGCGCACTTTTGTGAAGATTACAAACATAAAAGAATTTTTTTTACCTACAACATCTATTTAAAATTTTATACATTCTTGTCGATGTCAAACTCAAAATGGGATTTATTGCAAGGAGATAATATTTTCAATGAAAAATGATAATTACTACATACTTACATACGTTCACATATAATGCTCACGAAGAGAACAATGAAATTGTTCATGATTATATTTTTCCAGTCATTACTTGAACCATTCTTTGAAAGCCGTATAAAACTCTAACAATCAGTATACCTATGACCCTTGTAAAGCTATGACTGTGATTCTTATAGAGATTCTGTCTAATTGGCCATAATCTTCTGTTAATCGCATACTCATTGACATGGCGGCTTTCGTGACTGCGAGTAGTTTACGAGATAATACTTAAGCTGAGTCTTCTCTTGCGGAAAATTATGTATCTGTAGCTACTAATGTACGAATACATGCATAACAGGCAATTGTTTAAATTAAATGTTCGATCAAGTCTCAAGGTACTGAAACCGGCGTGCTTGTATCTAGTGAGGAAATACTATCGTAGGTAGAGAAAAGTAAGTAGAGTAAAGGTAGAGATATTTTGCATTCTGTCCTGTCTGCCCATCTTGTAAAGTACCTGGCGTAGTGACATAATAAGAAAATTATAATAGTCGTAATTACGTATTTTAGAACATAAAATGTTTTTCACATGGAACAATACTAACCTGTACAATAATTACATACGTACGATACATATGGTAATTTGTATAATAATATTCTTATTGCTGTCTTTATTACATCATCTATTTATTAATTTCTTTCCTTCATAAAGAAACCTATTGTTTCCTCATTTTGGTATGCCGTAAATTATTTAAATAATTACCGTAAATATAATTTTAATAGTAAAACTGGTTTTTAACCGGTGCGGTCTCAGTGCGCCCGCTAACTGCATTATAACGAGTGCTATGTTTGACATTAAACAATGTTTTTAGTAAGCAAGTGGTAAGAATGTTGAGGACGATTTTGGAGGAAATACAAAACTGTATATTTTAAAAAATATTAATTTGGTATATTTCCACATATGGCCATCTGAGTACAAAGTAGGCAGAGCTTGTGTTATGGAAACAAAACAGCTGAAGAACTACGTATTCTTTTACTCAGTCATAAGAAATACTTGTGCTCATCACACAACGCTGACCAGTCACGGTCACTGACCACTAGACCAACAGGAGGCCAGTCAAACAAAAATAATTGTTATAAACATCTTCCACATGGGAAGAGACTTTAGAAATATTTATATATAATAATGATATCTATTAATATACTCTTTATTTATTAATTAACTTCATAAAAAACTTTAATCTATCATTAAAACTATAATTACTTCGTAGAAACTTACTCTAGGTAAGTGAATTAATCTTGTTAAATCTGTCAAGCGGCATTTCTCCTGAGCGTTCTCGTATTGAGACCGCGTCCAAAGTATAAAGGTAAATGGTTTCATTTTTTTTGTTCAACAATACGCTCGCGTTTGGCTACGATCTCACCTGATGGAAAACGAGATGCCTTGGATGTAGCACGCTTCCCCAAAAAGTGCCTATTGACTCTTGTCTAGAACAATTCCAGGTTACACGAACCGAGAAAGATGGACGTCGGCATGGAGTTCTACTAATTTGATGAGAGATTTGGTTTGTGATTTTAAATATTATGGCTTTCACACATTTATGAGTAAATATGTATGAGAAATGTATATGTTCCCTTAACCCATCGCTCCCCTAGTCTGGTGCGGACATCACACCGTTGCCATGGAAACACACATACATACACCCACATAAACAACACATATGTAAGTATGTAATTGTGCACCTATTCGTGTATGTAAGTATGCACCTATTTGTGTCTAAATTAACTATTTTTACACGAACGACATAAGGCTAATATACGAAACGGGTCATAACTTAAACATGGTAAGAACTTGAAAACTTCACATTTTTTGTATAGTAATGCTCACAAAGGTGTTTACATCGCTTTGAATGGGCACGTGCATATTTCCATTTGCATGGGCATAGTTAAATTAATTTTTGATCATTATAGTATATGTAATTAAAGATTTATGAATATAATAAAACATTAGTCAAATATGAAATTTAAACTCAACGTTAACCGCCGAATCTTAAATTTATATTTACATATGCACAGAACACAAGTAAAAACTTACAAGGACGTAAAGGAGCGATGAATATACTATAGAAGAAGCGCGTCAAGTCTGTAAGACAGATTTGACGCTCGGTGCTCTCTGTCTACCACACAAGTGACCCAAGTACCCCACCCGACGTGACTACGTCACAATAATATGTATAAAACAATATTAATAATAACTACTTACGTGCGTGGATCTGTCAACGGCATGTCTGCTTACCGAATACCGCGAGGAGCGTTATATTGTGGAGACATTGCGTACTAATTATCTAGGGGATCGATTCTTATCTTCATTATATATCGGTAATGTAACACATTATGTAACGCTACCTATCGGGTTGAGCAAACGGCGCCTACGTATTATAACACCTGATGTTTATTACGAGATGTTGCTAGAATAATTAATTGTTCAATACAGCTACATTTAGTGGTAGGTATAGTCATTTAGAATTCACACTCCCATTTCAAGGATTCAATCCATAGTTTCAAATTCACAACATTCCTTTATGTAGGAATGTATTTGCGTTTTAAGATGACAGTGAAAAACAACATCAGGTGGAAATCGGCACTTGTCAAAGTTGTCCCGTATGTTCCTTAGACGTGTTAAATTAGTTAACCCGCATTTGACCAATGTGAGAAAGGTCTTAATTTTCTCATTCTGAAAGCAGATCTGTGTCAACAGTGACAACAGAAAATATAAATGGCCATATGAAACAACAATATAATTGAAGAATCCATTGACATTTTGTTTTCGTTATGCATAAATATGCAGGTCAACTAATATGATTTGTTTTTTAAATTCGCCAGCCATTCGTGGCTTCACAACTGGGCAAGGGTGTCGTCTCAGAATGAGAAGGGTTAAGGTCATTTTAATTTTTTTTTACCCTTTTTATCGTTCGACTGTTGGACATAGTCTGTCACGTTGACGAATGGGGGTTGGCAGACTGCATACGACTTTACAGAACATTCTATAAACTCTAAGGTGTGCACTTTTTCTCACGATGTATTCCCTCACTATTATACCACCGTTTTATGACTACACGTTACGTTCTCTCTACTCTTAAAACGCACATTTTGCAAAAAGATGCGCGCCAGGATCTGAACATGGGCCACCGGAGTGAGAGATTGATTTATCAAAGCGCTGCTCTATCACTGTAGGACAATACAAAAACTACTGTATGTTAATTTATTCACATGAAATAAATCATCATGGTTTAACGTTATATGCGCTTCTTTGGGTATTGTTAGTGAGAATTAAGTCGACTTCGTGCAAAACTGCGATTCGGTCTTCAAGGCGACCTCATCTTTAGGTATTACTTTAAAATAGATTTTACATCTACTATATAATGCAGTTACGTTCTTTAGTTATTACTTATAAGTTATAACTATAATGTTTACACATTTATATATCTCGTATAGTTTTATTTTTTTTTTTCTTATTTTTGTGTTCGATTATTTTTTAAGATGTTCAAGCAAATAAATAGTAATATCTGCAAGAGGAAAAAATTGTCGGACAAATCTATAAGTCGATATCGATACGGAAAAAATATGATATAAAGCCAGGTCAATGACCCAATGCGTTAGTATATAATAAAAGGAAATATGAATTAAATACTCGTATACATATTCACTGATAACACTTTTTTTGCTAGCTACAATTTAATTCGCGCGGAAATCGTATACGGTATTCTATTTTTCCTTATGTGAATAAGATTTTCTTTTTAAAGTGTAGATGTGGAATCAGTGCGGATTCGTTACTAGCTGGGACTCAACATTCGCACCTTTTTAATTATATATAGGTAAAATAGAAACAAAACAGCTTCTATTTTCGTTTTAAGGCCGTATTTGCCTACTTTTCCTCATACAGTCCTTAGAGAACGAATGCTTAGTGAGTCTGTTTTCCTGCGCGACTGTTTGTCATGCTCCCGTTGCCTGCGCCCGACGCGATAAAATCGATGCATTTTTAATGCGTTCGTTACAATAACAATGTTTATGAGCTGTACTGCGTATGTACAGTGTGATCTGTTGCTGGTGTTCTTTACTTTGTGGAGTTTAAGGTATGAATAATATCACTTTAACGAAATTATCGAATTTTATTTATGTATGTACACGGTTTAAAATGTTTGTCTACTAAATTTATATTGGTTTGTGCCCGGTAATGGTATATGTCCATAAGTTTATCCTATATTGCGTGGAACCTATTAGAATGTAGGCTTTGAAGAATTGTTACATACAAAATATGATGCGTCTCAATAATATACATATAACAAAATCGATGCTACTAATCTATGCTGGTTTAGTTTGAAGATGTAAATTTTAGGGCGATAGTCCGCCATGCTGACTAAATGCGACTGGGCACACACTTCACACGCCTTACAAAATATTATGGAGAACTCTATGTTTGCAGATTTCGTCAGGATGTTTCATTACAATGTAAAATTGAGTATAAATTCATATCCGTTTATATGGCTATTGACGTCTATTATATACGCTTAGAAATATTTCTATTTTGCATAAGAACGTATTCGAACCCTATCGAGTATAGGTACTACTCGTATTTGATATTAACAACCGATTTGCTTTAAACGACCCGCTTATACAAAGACTCTTCGAACTAAGTTGGTTTTCCAATATATTTTAAGATTGTAGAGCTGGTTGAAAATGGTATCCTCAGTGTGGCAACACCATAAGTGTATTACGACTCGATTATTATCAGTGTTGCCATATACATATGTAAGGGAATTTTAATAAGACAAGATAAGATACGAGTAAGTCCACGTGCAAACATGATTTGTTTTGAATCTCGTAACGCGATTGCAAGATTGCTGTAATCATTAGCGGTGCACGTTGGAATCCGGAAAAAAATATTATTGTTACGGTCATACATTTATCACTTCTGCTCTTTTTTGTAATGTTTGTTGTCTAATTGTTTATTCCATTGTCTGTGAATGAACAAAGTAAATTGTTAAGCCATGCTTAAAGGAAATATTATCTGTTCATATTAAAGTACTCTAAGTAACATCTTGTTTACTTCGATATCGTTGTAACACTGTAACTATAGTATTGGTATCTAGCTTACGAGCTAAAAAAATATTGTATGTGTACATATTGATTCGTGAACAACTAAGTAAGGGATCAGCCTAGTGCTTAAGTATTCAGCCCCTCACTCCGGGGGTACCGGGTTCAAACCCACGGCGCGCACCTCTTTACAAAAGTGCGTTTTAAGTTTAAATATCACTTGCTAACGGTGAAGG
>DWDT01002440.1:0-13741 GCA_018245595.1 Microceris scylla | reverse complement strand
TATTATAATATTATGATGTTCTGTTTCTCATAATATTATTAATAATATATTTCTAAAAACGTAACATTACGCTTGTAATCCCCGAAGAGTTGTAGTACACTCCCACGTATCAGCAGTTACGTTTAAGTTCAATGTATTCCATAGAACTTGTGGTGACCCTATTGTCATACACCAGGCTCAAATACGGACTCCGAGTTACTACAAGAAATTCTAAATTATAAAAATTCAATAGTATCCGACCCGGGATTTGAACCCAGGACCTCCCGATCGGTAGTCGCGCCTGCAACCACTCGACCAACGAGTCAGTCTAGTCGCGTATGTTTCTATTACAGTTATTATTATTATTCGTAAATTCAAAGATGCTAAAATATACATAACTAAAATCCAAACTGTATCCATTTCTGACGACGGCATCATTCATTAATTGTGTGAATGCCCTACGCCAAAGATGATAGACGTCAGCGGACCGAATGTATCTCATTGTGCTGTCAACACATGAACTGACAGTACCAAAATAATGTTATTCATTTAATATTCATACACACAATTACCAACGAAATTCCGTCGACACGATAATGCCGCTATTCCTCATAACTGACACAGTACGATTAATTTAATTCGCACACAGATATGTGTATTATAGAGAGCTGATAATGTTATATTTCCCGTTAATCCGTTTACACCAGCTTTACATATCACGTGTGTTGACTACGTGGCTGCGAGCGCCGACGCTGCAAATATTCGTTACTGTAATTAAATAGGCGAGTAAATGGATTGTCGGCGTAATAACAAACTGCTTAGCGTCGGAACGAGGGGCTGTGAGCTGCTCAATCTTAGAGAGTGTTCGTTAATTGGCGGCTGGCAGAGCTCCGGTCAACGAGACGCTGAGACGTGCCGGCTCCAAGTATTCAATTTTCAATGATCCAAAGTGGAGCCGCTGGGGTGCAAAACAACCCCAACAAGAGGCCCCTGGACATATTCCTTTATGTAGCAACTGCAATGTCGGTGAATACTCAAGTCAAAACTTCAACGAAAATGTTTTATATACGTACTCGTATGTACCGGCTTAACACTCTTATGCTTTAGTAATAGTCGGGCTAGTTTCGTACCTATACGAGGTGCTTGCTCTTTCATGAGCTCCCAGCGATTGCAGCGAGGCGAGGTCGCGATATATTTAACAGTAAATATGTATAAATTAGTAGTAAGATAATATTTCAATTTAAATTATCATATTGCAAATTTAAAAACACCTCATTTACAATACGACAATGGAACAAGCTCCTGAAATGATTGTCGTCGAAAAATTATGTATAAACGAATAATGAAGAGACAATAGACGACATCGATCCTTAGACAATTGGAAGCGCTGCGGCGCCGAATGAGATGTAGCCCGCGAGCCAATCTGCACTTCAATTTGCTTTAAATCAGAGCCACGCTCACCCCTGCCTCCTCGCGACTGCAGCGACGCATAATTTACAAATTGTAATTATAACCCGTATCAGATAGCGCTATGTGAACGATTCGCATTGTTTATCCTTTAGCGAATTTGTTGAAAACACACGCCGCCGGTTAAATAATTTCTGTTTGTTTATTAGCATACGTTTCAATATTGAAAATTTAGTGTCTTTATTGTGTGCTTTAATATCCTCATCGTCATCAATATCAAAACTTCTAGGGTTCCATTGTTGGATACGGGTCTGCTTTCGGATTGCAAAGGGTTAACGCCATGCATTACCACTCCAAGTGCCAGCTACTTTAAAGTGGGGCTAAGGCGTGGAGGTTCAAAATATATAGCAGAAACATATAGTTATAATATTAATACATATTTATATATATCTTTTACCCTGAGTCATTACATAAGCTATTTACTCGTCTACTACATTATGTACATCAAGTTGATAAACCAGAAACCAGTGTAATAATTTTAGGTTACATTTATGTACATAATATAGATATTGTATTAATGAAAGTTTGAAGGTGAATGCAACACGACACGCGAAAAATCACAGGAAAGTAAATAGGAAAATCAGAAACTACTACTAAAATTTTATTTTCGAAAGCCTTCACTTTTAGGAAAATTCACTAATCACTTCAATTTGTATACTACAACTTCTTCAATGGAAAATCACATCAATACCATTAATACCAAATATTTAAAGCGCATATTTAGGTCGGTGGTACTAATAATAAAATACTTAATTTATATGTTTACTGCCTGAACAAAAACATAAAAATTAAACATAGAATATATTAAAGATATTGTTTTGCATCCAAATTAATTTACGTAACATTCATAAGTAGGTACAATTACAAAGCAGCATATTTCATTTACAGAATTGTATGTAGAATAGAACTTAATGTAAGGCGTACAGGTTAGCGAAACATGTGCAGAAACGCGTAGGTACTTAAAAGAACAGTATGTTGGAATAACGCCGCGAAATAACAAAAAAAAAGAATACAGACGAATTGCATTACTGGAGGGGAACAACTGTAGTGGGGTAATGTTTAATTATCCCGCGGCGGAAACGCAAGGCGGGGTCGAATTGACCCCACCCGCGGTCAAAATGGCCGCCGATGTTACAATTACATTCTTTTATACTCCTTTATTAAGTTACGGAAGTGCCCACTTTAAATTACTTCAATCAGAATCATCCTGACTGAGCGTATGCTCCCCATTGTACAGCGACTTGAATATTAACCACTATGTAGTAACAAAGGAAGTTTTTATCCGTCATTATTCAAACTTTTACGCCTAAAAGCTTTGAACCAAAAATACGAAGTTATTCTCATTAGGTAAACGTCTAAAACGATTTAAGGAACAGATAAGGTTAGCAATTATTAATCGAGGATTACCCTAACATACGAGTTCCTTGTTTAAGTCCTACAGCTATTAAAATAACATTCGGTTTAACAAAATTAAATATTGAAAAAAAATAATATTAATCTTATTCCGTTGAAAATCACAAAGTGAAATAAATACATACCGGATTCGCCTTAATCAAACAAGCGCGCCGAACAAAAAGAACAAAGCCCTTATAAAACCTACTTCTATTTTAATCCGACGTACAAGTTCAAATTGGATTAATAAGCGGTGTATAAAACGTATTTAAAACGCTGTCTCGGAGCGCATGACGTGGTCTTATTAAAACTTCAAGCTAGCTGCCTATCAGCCGCCGGTGCGACTGGACCGTCCTAAGTAACTTGGCGTGTATAATCGCGAACCGACGCGACTCCGCCACCGACAATCTCCAATATTAAACGCTACGCAACGTATCATATTAAAGTCCATCGTCAATAATAATTATTATCGAGTAGTTGCACACTGTTGATTTATCGCCTTACAGGATTTTAGACTTATACATTAATGAGTACAAATATGTCCTATCAGTATAAGTCTCATTCTGAAGATACCTTAAGCCCTATAATTGAAGAATGTCTTACTTATTGCTTCTTTAACTTAATGCGCTTACACGGTGACAAGTTAATTGGTAATTGCTAATAGTATATTCGCAAATAGAATAACAATTTATTATTATTAGGCACTAAATTACAAATGATTAGTACACTCTCAATGTATGCACATTTAAATTATTACACAAACATGCTAATGAGCAGCTAAATGCCCAATAGAGCGTAAAGTTTGTCTACCACTTAAGTATTGTTAAATAAATGGAAAAGGTTCTGCAGAATGAACTCTGTATTTCTAGTAGAATATGTAAGAACTATGTACATATCTCAAATCATTATTTAACAACAGCGGCTGAGCTCACAAGATTCCTTGTTAAGCTCCAGAAAGTTTTCAAAGAAACAGTACTCCTTTCTTTTAAATATATTAATGTACATAAAATGAACATAGATAACAATTTCGAATTTCAAAAAAGTAGTAACGCGTTGAAGTCTTTTATATGGATGTTTAACAATATGAACGGTTCATTTAGAACAGGAATCGCCACGGTAGCTTTTTAAACGGGCAGGTCGTTCACTCGCGAAATGTGGTGATCGTTTAAAATTAAAAACAAATACATTTAAACTCCGAACGAAACGTTTCGCATCAATCTTAATTAATTCAAGCGCGGAGACGCGGAGCAAATAAATTGGTATATTAAAAGAGTGCATGAGATATTTAATTATGGTTGATTCCGATCAATGCGGTACGCAGTTGCGTGACACGGACAAAAGGGATAATCTTAAAAGTGCCTGACTTTAGAGTACTGTCAGCACGAAAAGTATTCACAGTGACGTTAAGGTACATCATAAATTACTGGTACTGTTATATTACTTATAATACTACTAGAAAAAAGTAATGGTCATAGTTATTATTGTCGACCATATGAAATCAGATGGTTTAAATATCAGTGGATCAAAATTTGGAGCGAAACAAAATTTTAAGATTGTAAAGGAGGTAAACCACTTTGATAAACATATTAATTCCAAAATAAAAGCCACTCTGCGTTATTAACTAGAGTTATATTGGCAATTAAACGTGAATTGAGACGTTTTATATAGGTACACCGGGTCCATTTAAACTGAAAAGTACTGCAACAGTATGTGATGTACCAGATCATTAATACATATGTATATTAAATATTATATTAAAGATTAATTGCACCACGTCGATACACATTCAGAGTAAGAAACCTTATATCTGGTTTGCACTTCCACCGTTAACTCTGTAAAGATGTACATATATTAAAACGACAGATTCATCTAATGCTTCGTTTCTGGAACATTCTGGAAGCCAAGATTAAACACTTGTGACAATATCTTAAACGCACCGAGATCTGGCTGCTATAGCTGTGGTTATCACATCACGAAATCGTTCTCCACGACTCTTGGGATAGTATAAAGTGCGCTATATTTAACTACGGCTAAATTAATCTAAATTAATCTCTTCCATACATGCTCGTATAAAATCTAAGGCTCATCTCTCAATCCTATTTGCAACATGTGGAGTAATCTCTCATAAAATGCAGTTTACTATGAAAATAAATTAATTTATTTTTACAATTAACAATATATTTTGTTTTACAAAGTCCATCAAAGGCCCGTCATTCCTTCTTTAGTCCGACAAAATTACACGTGGACGGTAAAATTAAATGAACTTTCAAAAGACCAGTACTTGTAAAGAATTTATTATTTCCCATAATAATTATTCATCTGGTTATAAGCATCATTTTCGATAAAACTAAGCATATTTCTAATGACATTCATTATCCAGCTAAACTCAAATTTTTCTAGATTGTATTTCCTTTATTAACTACCGCCTATATAAATATTTATCAGGAAGTCACAAGCGCAATCATCAAATACACTATACCACGAAAAAAGTGCACATAAGAATTGTAACGAAACACGGTGAAACAGCGACGGACGCGTCAGTACGGCCACAAATAACGCAATATTATGCGCGAGCGCAGCGCGAGCGGCGAACGGCCGATTAAACGCTCGGACGGATCGTGTAATGAAGCGAGATAAATCAGCGCCGTCACACGCACCCGCTCCCGTGACTCGTGACCTCGGCCGCGCCGTTTGTCATTTTCAGTTTAAAATTCGCCAAGCCCTAATCACTTTGTATTTATTTACTATTTTTGACGGTTTGCCACGTATCATCAAAATTTATAAGCATTAACAGTTTCAAGTAACGATCACAAACATTTATATGTATGTTGAATTTTGTTTAATCTGCATAAAAACAATGAAATTCGCCTATATTAATATCAATATTATGGATACACGCCTATTGTTCTTTTAATTTGCATTAAAATGCACAATTGATTAAGGCTTAAGCTTTGTTGCTCTCGAATACTTGTACATTTTGTAGCTGTGTTTGTACCATGAAGTGGTTTTATAATTTTAAACAGGATGGTAACTCAACGTAGAGCTCCTACGTTGAAATTGCACAGAATAATGCATCATCTGGCTAGGTAGGCATAGAGTGGCGTACGGTTGAAGGCTATTGTCTCGGAACACATTAGAGCAACTCAAGTAGAGCAGATTTGCATGCATCGCAAACTAGCTCCTGCCGATGCACGATGCACAACTCATTCGCCCGTTTTACCTATACTCCTCAACTATTCTGTTATATCTCGCTGCAACGGAACATATCGCATCGAAAGATTAATTTTGAAAGGGCCGCATTAGCTCGAGAAGAAAAGTGCATTATTAAGCACCATCTAGATACAAGAAGTTAATTGACATTCCGTGTAATTACAATAATCTAATTGTCGATTTAAATCCGAAGGCAACAAATTTAAAAATGCAATTCAAGATTAAGCACCTACATGGCCCTCCTACGTTTTAAGTAGAAACAATAAATTCATCGACACTAATTGGTGGTTTTCTCCCATTTATCAGCTCATTACATCACAGTAGCGCGAATAAAATAAAATATGTGTGCGGAGCAGTCCGTGCGCCGTGGGCAGATCATTCGCATGCGATAAGCGTCGGTCAGGCACATCGTAAATTCAAAGAGCAGGCTCTGCCAAACTACAGACCTGATTATGTGCCTTAATCAGTTGTATGCCTACCCGCGCACCGCACGCCGCGCGTCCTTCCTCCCAAGCTCCTTCGATCCCCGCGTTAATATTTTTTCATCGTAATTTTAAGATATTCTAAAATGTATACACATTATAAACTCTACTCTTTAAATTAACATAATTTCAGGTATGTATATGATTTTACAAAATAAGCTAATGAATATAAATATTATGACACTGTCGTAATACTTTATCTCTTAAATACTGTGATTCAAGAAACTATGATGTACACACACAAAATATTTTGGTATCCGAATGTTTCGAAATGTCGCCGTAAAGGCAGAGAGGTACAAATCCGAATTTATCCGAGCGGTTGCACTTTGAAGACAGCTACTGCGTGCATGCAGATGAGGGAACAACGTTTAATCGTTTAATGGAGACCGCATTAATGTATCTGATCGAATTTGTGTTTTTGTTTCGATAAAATAAGACTGCAGAGCAAGACTCAGTAATCTGTATGCATAAATTCATCTTTTTGATTATATCGCTGGATTCATTTAAGAGAATATTGAACAAAGAGTCTAGAAAACGAGCATTATGCACATTAGCGTCTTTTAGTATCTTGAAATACATATATACATATAGTTATGGATAATATACTCTTGGGATATCTGTTGCAGGTACGTCGTGACTTTTAAAGCAAGGGATTAATAAATCGCAAACATTTCGAAAATTAATCGATAGTTACGTTTCGGAAGCATTTACAAAGCATGCACGAGCCCACAGAAGCATTTACAACACAAACCAACGACACACAATTCCATTATAACATTCTTGATTCTACTGCACGGGAAAATAAAAGGTCTCAAATTTACATAGCACGAGTGAACCTGATCCGCGATTCAATAGCAACACTTAAAAATCATGACGTCTCTTTTCAGCGCATTTTATTGTCGGCAGCGCAATATTGGCGAGAAGAGGTACGCAAATCAACGTGACGGTTTGAGCATAATAGTAAATGTCATGCTGAACCAAATTCAATTTCATTTTCAACATCAGTTTATGCGCGTGAGTTACAATGTTCATACATATTGTCTTACTTGCGTCCGCTTCTTCGATAGAAATTTGAAATTTTTCTTGGAATAAACTTCTAGTAAACAATGTATTTAAATCATAAAATTTTAATAACTATTCAGTATTTACGGTTACAAAACATAGTACACGTATCTCAATTTCTACTAATAAACTAAGTTCTACAAATCCTGTAAATGTGTCAAGACTTCATTCAAAATAATTCGACACGGAATTCAAATAACTGTGCCCAAGAATTAGTTCAGTATTCAAAAGGAATAGAGACGTAAATTGATAGTAAAACCTATAAGCTTAATGTCGCAACTTTAACAGAATTGGAGCAAACGTAATGTATATGTAAATTTTGCAGCCGGAGCTAAGCACAAGCTTACGGTATATAATCACAGGATACACCTTAATCTTTCTATAGCTACACAAAAGTATTGAATATAAATTTTATTATATAAGACATGTTAAAATGCCAGGTTGCATTTTAAAAGGATAGGAACAATGTCTTAGGTACAACTTTCTTGACATTTAAGAAGATCTTTCATAATATTGGCAGATAGGTACCTCCACTGTAATCATCGCCTACTCATACATTATTAGCTCGTTAAAGTACATAAAAAACAATGTTATCGAACTGTCAATCTAATATTCATAGTATATGATGGGTTACGTAAATGTTGGCAATACTTTAGCGCCCATTAAACCGGTCCACACAACACATACCCGTGGCAATTAGTACTTAGGCCAGTGAGCGACAGCGTGCCTAACCCGATTATATCCAGCTTTATCGCAATATCTCCACCGCGCCGCCGCCACGCCAACACCCGGGAACAGATTCCTATGTCATGACAGGCACACCAGAACAAACCAGATCTACCAACTGCACGACAAGCACCGGAACGCCCTTTCAATGACTTCTAGGTGACTAATTGCGTAAGATAGTAACTTATCTAAGCTTACAACTAATACAACGTCAAACTCGTATTTCCAGTAAAACATGACAGTGTACCGGGGGTTTATATACTAACCAATGACAAAGATTGATAACAGACGGCTACAAATCAAAATTTCAGAATTCGAAATAAACGTGCTTATAAATATTTAGAGAATAGGGAAAGCGAAACATGTAACGGGTAATGTTTTAACGTCGCCCTCATGCACGCGAAAATTGCATTAACATTTTTTGACAGTCACTAGTCGAAGCGATGACGAGGGCGTTTAGTCTCCGCTGACAGTGAAAAATTACGACTCCTAGGTCGGCAGCATTCACTGCGCGATCGCTCGATAGTTCCTAATGTATCGCTGTCAATCGCATGTTTTGACGTGCGGAATCACTTCTCACTATCTGAGAGCCGGTGCTGCCTCTTCGGTGCGCAACGTTCGCTTAGTCACCTCCAGTAATACAAACGTCACCCTCACTTCACTTTCGCAATTTGAGTTACTCCTTTTATGAGAAACTATGGCTTGCATAACTTATGCAATAATTCAACAGAAGACGTTGAATCCAAATCCGAAAATGTCAATGCAACATATTTATAATAACTGACACACCACACTGAACAATCAATAAATTTTCCGCAATGAAGTAATCAAAGTGAATAAACCTGTTCCATTGCAAGCGTCGCGGATACCACTTTTGTCTCCCGATTGTAATAATTTAAATAGCCCCGTCTAGTGATCAGCAACATTCTTGACGTTTAACGAGTGGAAAATCTGGTTCGTTCAACGGAGTGTTTACGTAAAAGCAGTGAATAGACACATAAAACACTCGATTTGTGAGCTTAGCCAGACTGTCCTACATGCAAATCAAGTCACGCTTCGACCTAAATTATAACTTGCTATTTCTCGCTATGCTAACTGAAAATAGAATCAAATAATGAACCAATTACATCCGTCAAAGAACGATTATCTTGTAATCATACCGCAATTTGAGCTTTTATGCGACATTTTGGGAAAAACAAAGCCATTATAAATGAATTTGCGCGCGATTACTAAGCGTCACAAAAAGGAAGGGAAATTTACAATAGATTATCTGCGACAAAGAGACTGTTTGGAATAAATATGCGCCTTTGCAACTGTTTCCGGTTTCATCTGATACTTGTGTTTCAACTAATTTACGGGTTAAAACTTTTTTTTCATTGAAATTTACCCAAACACCTGCGTTTTAAATAAACTAAAATTATCTCAACAACCATGAGGGTAAGGGGGACAAGTGCTTACCTGTCCATGATATGCCTTGTTATACAGCAGATAGGGCGTAGCAACCGGCTAACCGAGGCATAGCGCAGCTTACCTAGGCATCGCTAAATGCCCTGGTTGTTTAAGGACATAAGCGGTACGAGAAACTAGACTCTGTGATCCTCCCACCCCACATAAACCCCTTAGAGATGGCCTGTATCTAGCAGTGAACTGCGTCAGCTATAATGATGTGTATAAACTGAAAAATTTTGTATGAAATTTATCTGAATAATAGCACATCGTGGAACCTCAGTCAATAAACACGCGAACAATACGTCCAACAATAGTTAAGTTACCACTTAAGAATTTGAACAATCGCAAATGACGCTACGATGCAGAGAAAAGATGATATCACCATTCATTATAAAACCATTAGCACTACGATATTCCAATTTCAACCGTAAAATATTCCAAAACCCAATGTCTAAACGTCATAAATTACGAATCTATGGACGCGTCGTCTCTGAAACGAAATGTTCAGTTATCACTACTGAGCGCGATCGTCTTTGGATAGATCTCCATTAGAGCGAGAACATACTTGCAATTAATCGTTCGACGATAATCACGTCGTCGGGCCGGCCGGTCGACTGGCCCGCCGGCCCAGTCATTAGTGGCCCTCACTATTGACTTTGAAGTTATGCATTCGATTCCCATTTGGGACAATTTTTCGCGCCATGAACACGAGCAACTGTTTTATATTTGGGGTATAAAGATTAATACGTTATAAGTGTGTTTATGAAGATTCACATATGGTGGTTAACCAGCTGTCTGGTAACCACGGCGTTGGTTCTGCCTAGTTTGGGATCAATTGGCCGTGTGCAGGTTGTTCCAAGGTATTGTTATTGTACGCCATGTTTGAAGATTGCGATTGTTTATTTCAACATGAATGTCAGTGTGATAGCTGCCACCTTTGTGCTTTTAATGCAACAGAAAAATAACTTATAAGTATTACGCACTTCTTATAATAAAAGAAATAAATAAAAAAACTCTGTACCTAGTACAATAAATGAAATTATTACTTTTACAAATTTAACACGTAGATAATGTTGCATGAGCGTTACTATTTACCAAAATAACATGCATATTACACGTCCAGGAATTATGCACATACAAAGACAGACAATAGAAAGATAGAAAGACGCAGAGAGAAGATTTATAGTCGCCCACTTAGTGGGTATAATGCATACTTCTCGATACTGATTGTCATATACGAGCATCGCACACAGTATGAACGTAATGCTAATTTCATATAAATACAAATCGATTCCAATGCAAAGAGCACGTTACACTGAGACACCGGACCCCTGCAATTCCATGTTGTTAACATACCGCTATGAAACTAATTCGATGTGTATTGCACCTATTATCTATGCTTTCTTTTTATTTGTAGTGTGTTTAGTAAGTAGACATAAATTCCCGTTTGTGAGCATGCGTCGGATCTAGAAGGTAGTGAAACTTCGTGTAAAAAACGAATTGTGAACTTTACTACAACATGACATATTTTGTTTTTACAAAAAGTCAATAATTTTAAATTACCATTACTATATTCAAACAAAATTTATAGCATCGTATTTGCTACAATTGGTGTGACGTAATTGTCAATACTACACTTTCGATGTACCCTGCTACCCATATGTCCCTTTGACGGATGCGCTGTTATATAATCATCAATTTTTCTATTACATGTACAATACTTAAGCAACAAAATCGAAATATTAAAGAATATCTTAGGAGATATCAAAACATTACTCACACACCTATGCAGGAAAAATTTTAGGCAAATGTCAGCGACAAAGGTGTACTGACCTATGCAATTATTTGATAATAATCCAACACGTCAAATCTGTATGACTTCGTCATAGTGGTATCGCGCAACTAAATCAAATCGTTATTTACCGCCAAATATGACAGCAATCAAAGCCCCAGGCGCCCGTCAACGTGACGACGACGCCGCTCTCACGCAAATGCACGAGTATTATGAAACCGACGAAGCCCAGTATCTCGACATCAAGTCCAATCCCGTAGACCTTTGCGAGACAAGATCATTCCTCTCTGAGCGTCGCGTCGTACAAGCGAGTCGCGAGGACGCGGGCGGTCTTCTAAAACTGGTGGTTTATTGTTAAATTGCCAACATTATGTTTAAAATAATGTCACTCGATATTTACAATTTGCCGGATTGTCCAGATGTTAGAATTAAAAAATTTTAAAATAAAATTAACTACGAAATATTAATAATTTTCATTGTTCATTCATATTACTTTCAGTTAACTATTTGGGTTATCCTAAGGCTGTAAATAAAACGCTTTTCTCGCGTATTTTTCAAAATAACGCATATTGAAACTAACAACTAGTCACGGCAATATATAACGTCTTATGGAAAGCAACATTATGATCGTTTACTTCTGTACATTAATCTACATATATCCTAAATTCCAATGACGCATGGACACCGAGCGCTCTGTGTGTCACCGCGCGCTCCAGTTTCGCGGACACGCCGCAGCCGTGGGAAGTCGTTACCGACAATGATTGCATACTGCGACATCGAATGTTTTAAATTAAGTTCGTGTCTAAACAATTCTAACACTTCTACATTTCATCATCATCGACCCTTCTATCATATGACTGTCGCAAATAGGTATGTTTGCAAAATGAGGATTAAAGCTACAGCACATAACGATAGAGGCTGATTTTGTTAACTGAACAGTTAGAAAACACTAACAGCGAAATCATAAATTATAGATTAGAAGTTCGAACCCCAAACCGTCGGCCTAAACCAGTAAACCAATCGACGGAAACCAGTAAACCAATCGGCGGCCACTACTCAGTGCCATATTTATTGAATTTAAAATTTACATTTTAACTCGTGTTTCTGTTACAATCAAATGTAAAATAAAGTGACAATCTTATAACATATCTGTTGTAGTTGCTAATTCATTTTATGACAGGTGGACCATAACGGAATGGAGGCAATTAACTGGTATATCTCGTTTACTCAATACAGGTAGCTTTTACTAATAGCACTTTACCAAACGCCAGTAAGTAATCATGTTAATTAGCTGTAACGGTTACGGGCCTGAATAAGTATCTCAAAATGCTTTTAGCCAGCTGGCCGTACATTCAATCAGCGTCGGCGTCGGCGGCGGCGCGCGGAGCTGCGCGTGCGCAAATCAATTTGTTCGCGATCTCGATAGCGCTCGATAGCTAATCTAACGAGCTACCGACTAGTTGAGTTCTCGCAACTCATTCCAATCACATGCCACAAAACTATACAAGACGCATTATAATCCGATCGAATGCAAATGAAAAGCCGAAGGCTAATTACTCAAAGTGAATATGATGGAACACTTCAGTTGAACTGTACACATTTAATTCTTCAACAAAATTTAAATATTAGCAGATGTTTCTTTGATTATTTTAAAGTCATGTCTTAAGTATCATAGAGTATGGATACGTTTCACGAATGTATGTAATTTGGAAATTGTAGAAAATACGGCAGTGTGCACATAAAAAAAAAATATTTAAATCGTTTAACATATCAGACTGCAGGTAAATTCATCAAGATATTATTTCAATATAAAACCAACACAGAGCTTGTAACTGATGCCAATAAATCTCCAGCAGTAGGTATAAGGTTCACCAGTAAGCTGAACTATAGTTATTTATTCCTCACTATTGACTTTCAATTCTCGCGTGAACGGAATCATACCGTGCTATGGATTAAGTGTCCATAAATTCTACCGAGAAAATTACAATCGCAATAATCGTCTATAATACGAAAACATACGTAACCAGTTGTAATATGAACGGAGGTAAATTGACAGCCTCGTTGGTCGAGTGGTTGCAAGCGCGACTGCCAATCAGGACGTCCTGAGTTCAAATCCCATGTCGAGTACTATTGGATTTTCCTAATTTAGAATTTCTAAAAGTTTCTCCGAGTCTTGATCTGT
>DWDT01002439.1:0-13744 GCA_018245595.1 Microceris scylla | reverse complement strand
GAGGAATGCAGAACACTCCTACGTTTCACCGGTTACGCTTACGTCCCACTATGGAATAGGTGGTGAGCCTATTGCAATGCATGGGGCACATATCCAGACTCCAAATCACTACTAGAAAATCGAAATTACAAAATTTTGTAGTGTTCGAACCGGGAATCGAACCCGGGACCTCCTGATCGGCAGTCGCACTTGCAACCAACGCGTTGTGTGTAGAAAATAATTGTGCAAAAAATAGGTTTGAGTTAAATTCATCTTCATCACCAAGAACGCTTTTGTCTTATCTTTGTTGGACACCGATCTTCCGTCGCAAGGACATTCAAGTATATAAAGCCTTTAAATGAGAACAAAGTTGATAAAACAATATGTCAGTTCAGCCGGGGGTTTAGGCTGAGACACTTTGAAGTCTGAGACATTGGTGATTAATATCGTATGAGGTACGCAGTCTTTTAATTTAGTGAAGTTAGTATGACTGCAGTTTAGTATATTGACCTCTAGTACATACCGTATTAGAAGAAGCTTTACTAGTAGCTGCAGTACTGGCGACTTCACAAAACGTCTTTCCGCTGCTATCTTCACCGTTAAAATACGCGTTCGTCATTGTCGGTACCCACATCGTGTAACCTGTTGATCTGTAAATTAAGTGTCATACAGATATAAACGCTGGGAGAACAGAATAATCGTAAAAAAAGACTATTCAAAAATATTAATTTTATGGTTATTTGAAGGTTTCCTTTACATATCGGCAACTGCTCGATTATTACAAATGTTTATATGAGACGGTGAGTACGTACAATAAAATAGACCGTCTGTCTGTTTGCTGAACTCAATGTATAAAAAACATAACTTTTTTGAGCGCATAATGACAGTGTGTAGATGTGTGCAGATGTAGTGTGACTATGGCCTTAACCCTCTCAATATGAGAGGAGACCCGTATTCCAGCAGTGGAATTGTAATGGGTTGAAAAAAAAAATGACAGTGGTCTTACCTCCTTAACATGAGAGGTATAATATAACTGGTGAAATGTGGGAGCACTACACCCTGCCTACTCCTTCAGGGTAATACAGACGTGATATGGTAACGTAACGTAACAGTCGTAAGGCTCTATACGGAAATTTTACGCCGTATCCCTCAGTCGCTCTTGTGCCAGTGTAAACACACGTAGTTCTTTGTGCGAATGTGATCCTTTGTTGTAATAACAAAACAAGAGGAAAAAACTCACGTCATATAAGCGCACAATAGCATGTAGTAGAGTTTGAGAGAGTTCTTGAGCAGAGGCGGCTTGAACAACGGCGCTGTTTGGTCCCACATTCTGCGCACAAAGGAGGTTTCCGGGTCGACATTCTGCACTACCTCTTCTAGGTACACTGTTTTCACCTGAAAAAGTGTCCTTCATCACGTTTTTGTAAACGGTCGTTTAATTTTTTCTTTTTGTACCACATACCATTTCAAATTCGTACCCGATTTCCAAAGTACCGATAAGTTATTTAAAACGCAATTTGGAAGATAAACGAACTGTGTTTTTTTTAAAAAAAAAAAACGTTAATTATAGAAAAAAGAATGTACCGGAAAATTTTTGTACCTTAGCAATGGTTCTGTTTTGAGCTTAGCTTTTAATAGCTGATAAGTAGCAAGCATTTGTTAAAACATTGACTCTATTTCATTCATAGTTGGTACGGCGAAATTGGAGTGTTGTTGAACGTCGATGGTAGATAAGACAGCTGAAAGATTATCTTTAAACGCACACTTTAACAATGTTATTTCAATGCTAGGTATAAATTAGCTATTACTTGGAAAGGGTCTTGGAATAGATATTCTTGCATTCATAATTTACTTACTGAATAAGAATCTGGCTTCGACCCAGTATTCCAATGAAAAATACAGCGAAGTACGTCTATGGCCGCTTCGTCTTGGCCTTTACTGAGGAGAAATTTAGGGCTTTCGTGCAAGAACAACAAGCCGACCACACCCAGAATGCCCGGTATGCTGATGGCTTGGAGCAGGAGTCGCCAAGGTCGATAATCAAGCCAGCCAATGTTTAAGCTAAATGACAAACTGAAAATTGGCAGACCGGTTGCTGTGAAAAAATTCAACAGAGTTAGCTTCGTCTGTGGACCACCATGATAAACTAATTATGTAATAAATTTTCAGTAGAAAAATTTTGTAATTGTTTTTCAGAGAAGGATGCGTGGAGTCATGGGCAACTATTATTATTCACTCAGGTAAGACGCATTACAAAACACGATATTTAAATTAAGTTTTAAAATAAAAACAGAATAACAATAAATCCTAAAGAATAAGCCCAAAAGAAAAACTAAAAATTAATATAAGTATGCGTGTGCGCGAATATGAGTGTTCTGTACGTGTGTGAAAAGTTACAATTAATATTTCAGAATAAGGGCGCTGGCCGTGTACAGGAAGTTGTTGGTGTGATCAAAAAATCATATCGTGAAAGAAAATCTTACAGGCTATGAGAAACTGCACGATCATGGTGGCGCTGGCCATGAGGAACATGAACCGGCTGCGGTGGCGACTCGGCACGCTTTCGCCTTGCAGCACGAACGCTGCTGCATTTGCCGATGCGGTGCTGCAACAAATACTTTGTACAGTGCATGCAATATATTAGACCATCCACGGAATATACAGCACACTTATTATATAATTATGTAATATATTCTCTGGACTACATATAGAAGTTCTTTTTGTGTTTTATTTAAGTAAACAAAAAAATGTCTTATTTTAAAAATTAAAATGTACGCTAAGATTGATCTTCTTTTACGTATATGAACGATGAGCGAAGTACTCCAATCTGCATCTTTTTATTACGTCATAGTATATGTTTTTCATGTCTTTTCACAGCTGTAATAACACAATGAGGAGCTAACCAGTAACACGTATTATTACTAATGCTCTGGAGTATTACAGTGGTATATGGAAGAGACCAGGCATCTTCCAATTAGAAAGACCTTCGTTCTTTGTGCAACATTTCTTAGTTGAGATTAGGTGCCTTTGAAGTGTCGGGGTGATCAGATTGGTTAGCATATTTTAAGCCTTGAAGGAATATTGAGTATATCGTCATCATCATCATCATCCTACTCCCATCCACTGCTGGACATAGGCCACTACAATGGCACGCCACTGAGCTCGATCTTCAGCTCTTCGCATCCAACTACTGCCAGCCACTTTGCGTATGTCGTCACTCCACTTAGCTGGAGAGCGTCCTACGCTACGTTTGCCAAGTCGCGGTCTCCACTCCAAAACACGTCTGCTCCCGCGGCTATCGGTTCTGCGACAGATGTGACCAGTCCACTGCCACTTCAGCTTGTTAATCCTTTGGGTATTTAGTATATGTTTTTTCCAAATACTTACAAGGCCCCGGACAAGAACTTTAGGACGGCCAACGAAGCGAACGTTGGTGCCATACTTGCAGCCAAATTTAGTATTACACCAGCAGGCATTGCAAACAAAAGGGTCATCCTTCGACCCAAGGTGTCTGCGCAGAGACCCCAAGCGTACGAAGATATCATTACACCTAAAATACATTGCTGATTAAGTTGTCAGTCGATTGAAACGACAATAAATAGGCATTTTCTAAACCAACGCGCTAAATGATGGCTTAATTATATGAGATTTACTGCAAACTTGTAAAAGATATTAGGAACCAGGTATTTTAATTTTATGTGTGTGTTATTTTGCGTGTGAACAGAAAAATAGTCTTTTCATTTGAATAGCTAAACGTGTGTCATATTACATAATTATTTTATAGCGTTAAAACATAAACAATAATACACTAAGAATCATGGACCGTTTGTGATGGTTGGTTGATCATTATTTATATGATATTATTTATTGTCTGCCGGCGGAGTTAAGCCGTAAAAGAAACTCACACGTGTTTCATTGTATTGTGTAACGACAATATTTTTATGAGAATTTTCAGCAATTGTGGTAACATCAATGGCACAAATTGGGATTCACTGTAGAGAATGTAACGCCCGATGAATGCCTAATTTCCATACACCTGGCATAAATCTAGACTCCGTGCTACTATTGGAAATTTCAACTTTAAAAAATCCAATGACACTGCTTGGCCCGGTAATCGTACCCAGGACCTCTTGAGCAGCAGTAGTGCTTGCAACCAATTGCCCAACGAGGCAGTCGAATAGATATATAATATAAATTAATAGAAGTAGACAATTTTATACTAATATGCAAAAATTAAACAGTAGATTTACGCGCTCTGGACGCTCTGTTCTGGGAAATCATTCTATGTAACATTATTAGAGCGAATAAATATTTTTGTTTTTGTCTCTCTATTCAAAACTAGTGACAGACCATTATGGATATTTAGTTTATACTTCGATATAATCATATCTTACAGACTCAAACGCGAGTTTTTTCACTAATCAGCAGAAATCGCGATATTATAGCACTGGGCGAACTAGAATTTTAAACTACTACTACCAAAATATAATTAGCGAACTATTAATTGGCGTACTATTTAAATATAATATAACCTAAGCTAACCTAGATACACTATCCTATGCTACTGTTATATGTTTGAGTTTTTAACAAGACTACGACGGTCTAGATGAAATCGGCCCGTAGTAGGTACTACATGTATACATAGACCTTACACGACATGGATTTTTTGGTCGCGACGTTTTATAAATCTATTCTTGTTATTTTAATAATATAATAAGAGTCTTTTGCGCTTCTCGTAGGTGAGTTAAACATTAATAGATATATCTGCGTATAGCAACACATTATTTTCTATTATCAATTTACTTGGCATTTTGTCGTGACCTGAATTATACGGTGGATTCATTTAACATGACATGCGATAATATGCTGGTCGCCATTGTGTGTGTGAAACAAATGAACTTAAGTCTTTATATTGACAATTTACGGTACACTCCGTAGCGGAAAATTATCACGAATAGATTTTTAGCTATTTCGTATCTGTTTATATGTTACGTTACAGTAGCCGGCTTAGTGGTTTCCGCTTCAACTTATCGTTCTGTGGGTTTTTGATTCAAATTTTAGCGCATCTATCGCTTTACAAAATTATACGTTTTTTAGATTAAATATAGAAACCTGCACTCCAGAGGACTTTATAATGATATTTAAATATTTGTTAGTGATTTTATCGTTGATGAATCAACCCAGCAAAATTAGAAAGTCAATTAAACGACCAGAGTTTAAGATTGTTTGCTTATAAAATATTAAATATTATGTTTGGAAATCTGGATGTAATGAAATTAAATATAAAACAATCAATACAGAGCCGTTTTCATCAAAGTCAGTTATCGAGCAACTCGAGTTATCAAGTTTTTTCGCAAATTTTCGATTCCCTGAACGACTTGATCCTTATTTGTATAATCTAAGGAACTACTCTCAAAACATTGTCTCTTACCAATAAGTGGTACAGCTGACAACATCCCTTGCTGCGAGGTGCTGAGACCCATGTCGCAGGCCACGCTGGGCAGCACCACGGAGAAGCCGAAAATATCCATGTACATCGCCAATATCAAACAACAGCATGTCGTCAACATGAAAAAATTGTATTTACCAAAACCTACAAACAATTATTAACAGCTGTTATTTTTGTGCAGAAATTAATAATATTAAGTTTCACACAATACATGTGGATAAATAATACGAAGCTGTGTTAACTAATGTAGAGACATATATACTCATAGACAGGCAAACATTTGTACTTACATTGAATAGCTAAATTCATCGACCTCAGTACACTACTCAAGTTTCGCAGTTGTGCTGACTAGGTCTATTATTTTACCAAATAGATGATTAATAGGTTTGAAAATGGAAGAGGATTCGAAATTCGAATACACATATTCTATTTTAAAATACTATGCTACGTATGACTATCAAAATATTATAAAGGACAGCGGTAAAATTGAACACGATGCGAGAAGGCTTTTGGTTAATACTGGCCTGGCCAAAGGAAAAGTTTATAGGGTTTGTTAGTAACTAAATAAAGAGTTATCGCTCAGTTAACAATATTTGTTGCATAATCATTTTTTTAAAGTTTCTTTTTGATATAAAAATTAACGCCCAGTATTAACGAATAATTTATTGCTAATATTAGTGGAGTAAAAGATGTGCTATTAAAATAGAAGAATTGAATTTTTTTTAAAGTGATCTAACACAGAAAAATCATATTTTTTATTTTATTTCTTACAATAGAATCTCGTTTCAGCAAACTTTCAGTTACAGTATAAAAAAAAATTAATTAAATGTTAATTATAAGTTATAAAACCAAATAACCTTCAAATCTAGTAAATTTAATTTAGAGTAAGCTTTATGCATCCTTTTGCAAATTTTCATTTACACATAAACGCATGTTAATTGGACTAAATGACATTAATCGTCCTATTGAGGTCCGTTGAAGATGTGCAGCCGGCTCATTTGCTAATCTCTTCACTTAAAACAAAACTTACCAGTAGCATTCAAGGCATCCTCGAAGCAGCATTTACTGACGCAGTGTCCGTCTCTCTCAGTGTCTGCCATTTTGAATTATGTATATGTTATGTCACTTAATTGCAATATATTAACATAACATAATATTAAACAACATTAAAACTCCACGTGTACGCGGGTAATGACACATTTGGATTTGCGTAAAGATGTTTGTGATACAATCACTACTAGAGAAATGACAGTCAATTATATATTTGTTATATATATATTCCGTATATTGTTGCATGACTCGTTTTCAGCATGCTTTTCTTATACAGACTAGCTAATCACAGAGGTGGATATCATAATATATTGTTTTCAATTATTATTCTCGAGAATTTATAACTTGTAATATGTCCTCAAGATAGCTGATGATGAATATAATGGAGTATTTTATTTACTAAATAAAATAGTCAATTCCCACAATACTCTGTTCTATATATTTCTATATATTTCGGTATAGGATAACATAATATATACATATTTTGGTGAATATTGGTATATGTACATTTTTCAGGAAACCCCTCGAAGATTCAGATGTATCCTGTTTTTTGCCCTTTAACAGTTTTTTTTTACTGTTTTTATTTATACATATCAGCGTTACGTCTTCACGCATAATATTAGCGTCTTCGCGTATGTTCAAGTATAATATTATAGCACTATTGTTGCATCTATAATTACACTAACATGTATTAATGTATATGTTTTGTTTACAATAATAACACTGAAGTGCGGACACATACATACTATGGACAAGTATGGGATTATCTTCACTTAAAAGAAATGACGCATGGTAGAAAGAAAATTGTATTTATATGTTTAAATGTCTATGTAGAGGAATTAAGAGACAGTATAATGTTGCTTTTTAAATTATATGAATGTACCAAAACGCAACGCAAAGGCATTAAGTTCCTAAAGTTTCGAAAAAAGAAAAGATATGTTTAAATTAAAATCTTAAAGTTTTTAACACTTCTGACTGACTGTAAAAAGAATTTTAGTCTGAAATAAAATTTTAGAAGCTGTCTATTTAGTACGACGAGATAAATTTATTTAATGAAGTATCGTCGTATATGTATAAAACATATGCAACAATAAACAATCGGAATAACCAAATGTTAAATGACATTTCCATATCAAATTATACTGCTTACCCTATGAAATGAATTATAATTTATCAATTTACTGTTAACAAGAATTAAAATTACTTTACTAGGTATACCTAATACTTTCTTGTCATTAGCAATTCCCGATATCAGTGCAAGATTAGGTAGAAGTTTTTCCGTTCGACGTTGTTGACGCTTGTTTCAAAAAATTATTGTGAGTCAATCGGTTAAACACAGGTGTAACGGATTTCCCGATGACAAAGAGTTCGATAAAAAGCTTAATCGGTATTCAGGAATCATGCTATCGTTGTTCACGCTTATTTCGTCTTACCGTACAGGGTCATTGCTTTGATTCCCATCCACGACAAATAGTAGTGCGATAGGCACAAATATTTATCCTGTGTCTGAGTGTAACAAAAAATATCTATGTATATAAAGTACATATAGGTTACGACCCATCTGGTTACCATGACAAGCTCTCGAATGTTACTTTTGCATTAGATAGGCCTGTGTGGTGTCCTAAGTCAATTAATAGTAACACGAGTAATAGTTAAAACTATTTCCAAAATCATTACATCATCCTAAAAGCTGTTGGTTGCAAATTTACATACGTAACGTACGTACGTAACGTATGGTGACGTACAGCAACAAGTTTATATTCTGTCGTATGCGGTCTGCACAGATATATTTTTATACATCAAACCGAAACGGAAATAGACAACGTATCAGTTAAAACATTTTTTATTCCATTACTCTCGATACAGAGTATAACGCGAATATTGATAGCTTTTAGGGGAGTTATTCATCCCTCTACAAGTTTCAACCCTCCTTCGTAGCTTCTCTAATAAGATAGGGACAGTATTATTTATCTCTCTTTCTAGCTTAAGATATTTCTATTAAGTAAGAACAAGATATACATATATCCCTCCGCATTATTGTGTCTCTGTCTTACAAATGGGCTTGAGAATTTTCTCCGTTTATAGAAACCTCTTTGCTCATTCTAAATTCCTGGTAGTTTTGAGAAAAATGGCGGATCATTCTGCGGTCTCCCAAAATGACAATTAGAATTATTATGTCATTCCAAATCTTAATTATTGTATGAATCTCTCTTATTCAATAAAATACTGATAATTTATAGAATTTAGCCACAGTATTATAAGTTTGAAAATAATAATTTGTAAATATTTATTTTCTCACATTGATTTTCTCATTAATATTAGGAATGTGTTGTAAATGTGTTGAAAATACAAAGTAAATTAATGAGTACAACATTATTAAGTATCGTCAATATTTAATTAAATATCATTCACAGTTACGTTGTCTGACGACTACAAGTACTTAAAGAACTGGCCGATATTAATATTCTAATGAATGTATCTACAAAGTATCATACGATATCAAAGAGATCATGATAACGTTTGTGGAATGTGTGCTCATCGAAATGTAGGTTGGAAAACCTTCAACATTCTTTTCAAGCAACTTTCCCTGACATCTGTTCTACTAGGGAAGTAGGAATTCTAAGATATTCCCGCATACCACGTACGAACGACTCCGCGGAGTTAGACTATTTTAATAATAACAACGGAGAAGGCAAAGGTTAACCTAATCTGGATATCAGTTGCCGTATGTAGTTCAACAATTCTGAATGTTGTGACACAGTTGAGAGTGAATAATGTATGAGATGCCAAGGTAATTTAAAATTGAAGAGTATTTTGAATGTGTATGTTGCTACAAGAATCTCTAATATAAGTATGAAACTGAATGTAAGTGAGAACCGATTTTAATTAATACAAAAGTAAAAAACCAATTTTTTAACAGAAAACAAAAATAACAATAAATTGTGTTCATATGTTAGTAGGAAACTAATATTAACTGATCATAATTAAAATAATGGTTTAGACTCGCGTTAGACTACAATCCCATCTGATGGCAAACGTCATTTAGGCAATTGTTACAGATGTTAATGGCATGAGATACTTGTGGAAGCTTCTCGTTTTGTTTTCCTAATATATCAATGAAACAATGTAGCCAGTACATTTTATATTATGAAGTGTTTCGTGAATATCTGAAGGATGGTTAAATTATGAGCCGGACTCCGCTACAATCAGTGGGAGCTCAGGAAAAAGGACCTAACAAATGTAAAGGAAAAAAAAATATACGGAAATTAAGCAGATGCGTAATTTAATATTTACAATAGTAATTGGTTAGGTAATTTTGATCTTGTAGTTATCGTATCCATGTTTTTACAGCTCGCACGAAGCGTGCGTGGGTGTTCAAGGGGTGTGAGAAAATCAATAGATTGGCGCAGGCGTAGTGTGGCGAGTTGCGCATCTTACAATCTCCTAGTACTTATGCGATCCTGGTACAGCCGCCCACAAGTCAGACATTTTCCTGCCCTCCTTCAGGTTTTCACGGTAACGAAAACCTTCGTCTTCCGGCTCTTAGGGCGGCGGAGAATTTTCAGCAAGTGGGCAAGGAATTTTCCGTGTATTCCAACCGTTTCAGGTCATTTTCAGTGCCGTTTACTGCGCATCTCCACTGCGCAGAGGGGTGTGTGCCTCGCGTCTAGTATATTTTACCGTGTCGTTCAAACATGTATGTACATGGTATGATGGATTATTCGCCAAATCATATATTTCTCCTACCGTTAATTAAAAATATATTGCGCTTATTTTACGTTTCTAAACATAGGATATATAAAAAGGTAAGATTAAATATATACGTGTATACTTCGTTAATAAATAAGTGTCGTTGTTATATTGCGAAAAAAATACTATGAAGTTTATGTTTAAAAATAAAGCTTCCAGGTTTTTTGTATTAAATTATTTTTAATAAATATAACTGTATAAAAATAAGAAAATATTTCTAGGAATGTTAAGGATCCAGCCTCTTTTTTACTTAAATTCTAAATGTATATAAGTGCCAAGCTTACATATTTATTCTATTAAAGCAATATCGGCAGTCGATCTCGATTTACAGTTTGATTGCAACAGCACTACCACACCATGTTATGCTGCAAAGCAATGTTTGTTTTGAGTTACAATTTAACGGATTGGCGGGTGGAAAGACTTATTCGAGAGACGGCCGCAACGGGGAACTTCGAAAGAATAGTATTGCTACGCCAATTCTACGTAGGAATGATTATAGAAGGTTATTCGTAGCGAAATGTATTTAAATTATGTAACCACTAACATTTCCTTCAAAAACATAACCAATGTACAAAGTGTACAAAAAATAAAGTCTATAATCATTATTCGCAGCAAATCACAATTGGTTTGTTATTAACTATAAGTATTTCAAAGGAACAATATTTAACAGGGAGGAATAATTTCTCTATCTTACTCTAACTTAATACAATGCATGGTTTGTTCTCTATCTGTCCCTCTCGCTCGCCCGCGTAGCACTCAGTAACTGTGTACAGCCGGTTAAGGTCCGCTGCGAACCGGTTCATACCGGTTCGTGCGTTTCGTTCTGCGTCGGCTCTACCGTTAGTTTCTTGGCCAGGCTCTTGCCTTTGCCGGGCAGAGTGAGACATAGTAAGGAGCATCCTGGAATTAAAAACGTAACATTATCAGATTAGTTGCTGGCGATATTCTGAGTACAAAAAAGATAAGCAATTATTTAAAAGTGATGACAGTAATGCTTTTCATTCTACGCAAAGTTACCAATAATGATCCCGCCGAAGAGGTAGAAGCTGACCCCGCAGTGGGTGTCGAGCAGCACGCCGATCACGTTGGAGCCCACCATGGAGCCCACGCGCCCCGTCATCATCCCCAGGCAGATGGCCATCGCACTGCAATACACGTGTTGTCACTAACGGTGCTCACATACACGGCATTATTTTACTTAATGTCATTATAAATTTGAATTTAACTGAAATACAATTTATTTATGGATTCTAAGTGATACAGTTGAAACCAATTAGTATAATTAAAGGACAACACAATTATACTTCTTGCTCACGTCTTTAAACATTATAAAAATATTACCTTCTGTTCATCCACAAACAAACAATCAAGAAAATATTTTACTCACATCATAATACATATATTTTGGTTTTAACTTAAATACAGGAAATTGGTTTAATCATTAATATGTTATATTCTGGTTTAAGGGTAAAATATGGAAGTTGTTTTACACAATATGATATTTTTTGCTTTAACCTTAGTGATTCACTTACCGATGCTTAGTTGGGAACAGTTCAACGGCGACTGCGTTCATGAGACCTATGCAGGCACCGCACATTTGGAATATGGCAAACAGGATCACTGCTACTTGCTGGTTGTAAGCCAGGTTGGCTGCCACGCCGCAGAGCCCCGTGCCGCCCAGCACGATGACCAGGATCAGCTTCTTGCCCAGCGCGTCCACCACGACACCCACGATCAGGTACATGGAGTAGAACACCAGGCCGATGTAGATAGAACGTTCGAAGGTAGCCGAACTCATGGTATCGTTGCATATAGTCTAGAAACAGACACTCAATTGAATTTTCAGGTTTTACTGAAGATTTTTATTCATGTTTTCGTTTTAAATACATATTCGTTTAATACGAATTTGTGTATTTCATTTTGTTAGTTTGGACGTTTGTATGTCAACCACACAGAAAATCCGGCTTGGATTTATATGAAATTCCGCAATAAGATATTTTTATAAGTTAGAGTTTTTTTTTAATTTTAGAATATTACAAGGTTATTATAGATTCGATTTTAATATCTAAAACGTTTATGTAATTCTCTTTAAAAAAACTGGATTACAATATTGTCATTTTTGCAGTCACAGTATATTTTTATTACAAACATTTTAAACATGAGTTATATGTAGTAACTAGTAAAATGTGGGTACTACCCTCTTAGTACTACCCTGTTCTGCCAATTCCTTCGGCAACATATAGAGGTCATGTGATCTTACGTTGCATCCATATTACTGACTGTGATTTCGGGCTAGATTTCGGTTGACCGATTTTAATGATAAAGAAACATAATTATACCTTACGCACTTAATCACGCGAACTTACCACAGTACCATTTGCTACGGAATGTTTGCTAGCGTCGAGAACGTCACAGATTCTGGTCTCGGTCCCTTCGTGCGTGGTCAGGGAGTTGAGGATCGTTGGAAACCAGATGTAGAAGCCGTTGGTCCTGAAAATGATATTGCCAATGCTAAATTTTTGTACTTAGTCTTCAAATTATGCAAGCTAAGTGTATTCTTATTAGGGAACGCAATGTTACTGAACTATAGTTATATTTAAGAAGCTTTGAGAAACTGAAAGCAATAAAGCCTTTGATGGTTAGTAGCAAGTAACTTTCATAGAGTTATTAAAATACTTAATACATTCAAAACTTCAGTTTTCTACTGATTTCTTAGGGATTTCTTTGTGTGGACAGCCTGTACTTAGACAGATTGGACTGAGCTTTTATGGAAATAGTTAAGAAATCTCATGAGATTTCAGATGGAAATTAAATATATGTTAACGGGAATTGATAATATGAAGATAATTTTCATGTTTATTTTAAGTAAAAAAGTTCGAGTCTGATTTTAAAATACTGAGCCTTACGTGGCAAAATTGCCAAATTGGACAAAGCAGGTGAGGCAAGTCCAGGGCAGTAGCGGCATCTGGAACAGTGGCTTGGTTTGTGCTTTCATGGACTCCAACACCGCCTTCACGCCCTTAGTCTCTTGCATCTTGGATGAATTCACTTCCGCTATTAAGCTTTTCACCTGAAAAAGGGTTTGTATTATCTGTACATTACCCTTCATAGCTTTAATATGAAACTTTTGTTTGTCATCATTATCATCACTTTATTCAATAATTTGGTCATCTTATTGTCCGACATACGTCTTTCAATTTTTTCTCTTCTTTTTGTAACTATCATTCTTCATCATCATCAGCCTATCTCCGTAAACTGCTGGACATAGGCCTCCCACAAAAAGGGGGTTTATGCCTGAATCTGGGCTCCACCCGTAATCCACGCTGGACATGCTGGTTGGAGATCGCAGGGCGCAGTTTTTCGCACCGCCGGCGCTGCTGCCCGTCGGCAGCCAGGGCATATAGCCGTGCCTATTTAGGCTGCGCTATACCGCAACCAGCCGGTTGCCATCATTAAATATCTAATATTTATTTTTCATCCTCTATTGCCATTCTTAGTATATTTACGGATATAATG
>DWDT01002438.1:0-13746 GCA_018245595.1 Microceris scylla | reverse complement strand
TTAACAACATCCAACATATTTAACTCATTTTTGTAATTTTTGCAAAAGTGACAGTGTTGCACCGGGGGTGCGATATGTAAATATAATTTTTCATTATTCCTTGACATTTATAGTAAATGATACTGATCTCTTCTTGTTTTCGAAATATGTATAATTGAAAAATGTAGGTAAGGGATATTACTTAGGAATATTATCATTTCATCATCACGCGAGGTAAATTACAGAGTAGGCAGAGAGCAAAGAGTGCCAATATTTCTATCCATAACATTTTTTTTAGTCGTTTCGTATCTGAGACGCGTTAGATTATAATTAGAAAGAGGACAGTCGTTAGATAAAAAATGCAGATTTTCAAAAGCAAAATGTTAAATAATTGTGTTAGCTTAAATGTAAATTAAACCATTAAATGTCTCTACTAATATTATAAGCGTGCAAGTTATTACAAAAGGACAAAACTCTAGTCTCAGACATAACAAATTGTGTGTGTTATATAAATAATCTTCAATTATTCAATGTTATGTCTCACAATGGAAGCTAATATGACCACTGGGTGTCAGTACAACTAACAACAATAAACACACTGTAAAGGCCTGTACACACAGAGGGACGCAACGCATTGCGAAATACTTATCTAGCGGAGCATACTACGTTATTCCGTTATGAAATGTTGAAATGATGCGTTTAAAAATAACTACTCACAAGTTACACTATTCTGAAGGTCAGAAAATAATAATTAAGTTTTACTTAATTTAAGTTGGAACCTCTGAACATACGCGTACATAGACATAAAGATGATAAATTGTGATAATATTCTGCTGGGTTTTTTTTCTATCTATTGTATTTAGACTATAAAGATGTTTAATTTAAATATAATTGTATTATATATACACCCACACACACATATATATATGTATTTACCGTTATGTATATAGTATGAGTCGCAATGGCTTGAGCGTAACAAGAGCTTATTAAAATGTATGTGACTGGATTAAAATATGCGAACATTTTAAACTGATGGTTATTATTCGTTAAATACAGTATGGAGCCTAGTATTTTGTCTCGTATTACAGCACTTCCTGAAACCAATTGCCCCCACTTGACATTCTTTCTCACGGTGATATAAACACTTCAACAATATTATTACTAATATAATATTCTGCTAGTAGTATACTGGACTATATTATATAGTAATTTTATAGAGTGACAGAAAATTTTATTTCACTCGCTTGTTACCTCTGTTTGAATATCTAGTTCTATTTAATTGACAATAGAGAAAAATAAGTAAGAACAAGAATTTAGCGGTATTTGGAAGCTATTGGAAGATGGCAGTGTTGATAGCTGAAAGAGTAGAAGTCTTTGTTTAGAATTATGGTATAGATTGTTAAAAAATAACAAAATAGTTGACGACAGTCACAGGAAACGTCATTAAGAATATTGAAAACATATTGTGTTTACCTATTTTAATGTAGCCTTCTGTCTACGTAAGCCGTACAATTTCAATGCTCATCATTGTAAATGAAATTCTGTAAGACGAACTTGCTACACGTAACTACTTCAATGCCACCGCGAAGGTTGTTGTGCCAAAATTTACGTGCGCGTCGTAAAGATTTTCCATCCAGTTTTCCTTCATGGCAAAATCGTGACTCTACAAAAGGACAAGGATGATAGCGCCATGTAATGTTGACATGACTGTTAACGACAATTTTATTGTACCTTTAATATCGAGATGCAATAAATCGATAAGTGAAATAAATTCATATCTTAAAAAATATTTTCTAAGGTGTGTGAAGTCTGCCGACCCGCACTTGGCCAGCGTAGCAGACTATGGCCTTAACCCTCTCAATATGAGAGGAGACCCGTATTCCAACAGTGGAATTGTATCGTCACGCTAGGTACCTAACGGGGTAGGCAGAGAGTATATCCACCTTCTACGCTCAAAAATATTTTTTCTACTAAATCACATAGGAGCCAGTGATTTTCATGTCGATGTTTATTTGTCGTAATCCTATCAGGTGGTGAGTAGGAATATTTAACATCAATTCACAAAGTGCTGTAATTTTAAAACATAATTTTACAAAACAATAAAGCACTCAAATTTATTCTTTTAGTACGTTATAAACTTAGGAATGTTTATCTAGACATGTATATTTTTTGTTTTAACCATGCAAAAGGCCTATTCCCACACTGAGCCTGAGTTCAAAGCTCCAATGATATCTCCCTGCTCGCAATGGTTTTTTTTAATCTAAAGAATGTTAACGCAAGCCTACGTCATACGAAAAGTTTTAGAATATAAGAACTTCTATCCGATTATATCTATTCTCTTTGACGCTTAATAAAGTTTTCTACAAAGTACAATGATATTATGGGAGATTTGAACAAATTTAGCATGCATATATAATTCATGAACTAACATAGAGCATGTTTTGTGCTTTTTGGCCTTTTCACTCTATTCAGATGTTATTGTGAAGGTGCTTGTTAAGAGTACAATGAGAACGAACTGCAGTGTGCATTGAGCACATGAGCATAGTTTCAACAAAAGTTATAAAGTCTGTCAGAAGTCGACCGCCGGCGCCATGCCGCGCCGGGGGTGTGCCGGCCAAGCACTGGGCTTGTTAAAACTGCGGAGGATACATTGACAGCCATGATAAAACGGCGTGGCTAACACGAATATGTGCTACTGAGAAGCCACTGTCCTAATGGTAGTGCGCTGAACATTGTCATCACCATCCATCACATTCCAGTCCTATTTGAAACTATTTATTCTAACGGCTCTTTGATTAAAATGTAATTGTTCGAACTGCCCTTTACGTGCGTGCTAGAATTAAATCCAAATAATTAAATTATGCATTTATGAGTGACTGAAGCAACTGAAGAATGTAGAAGCCCGTCAAGTCTGTCTACCGCTAAAAGCTGGCGTGATGATATAAGAATGATACTTCTATGTATCAGTTTTATGTCGGCACTACTCATCATGACCATAATATACATAATTTTGGTTAAGAAAACATTTACAATATTTAATCATAAGCGGAGAAGTCACGTTGTACTGCTCCGTAAATCCAGTAAGAACATTCGACTTTGTAACATAAGTTAAATACTAAAAAACTCTTAACAACCCCTACCGCATCGAAGTTAGATAAAGTTCGTGAAATATAGTAAAAGTTTAATACCTATATAAAGCTTAAATAACACCGAAGAGACTTGTTCGATCGCACGCGAGTAAAAAGTGTTCGGTAATTTATTTTAATAATAGGTACTTTTGTATACAAAACTTAACGGCTGATCAACATGTGATGGTTTAGTTATTATAATGTTACCGTCACGAATCGAAACGAAAGAAAAGAAAATGAGACATAATTCTAATTCGACGCGAAGCAAGCTGGCTGACCAACTTTTTTGGCAGACTTTTCGCAATTGCTATGCCATTGGAAACTAGGTACCTAATATAAAATATTATGACCGGATCAAGTCAATACGTACATACCGAGACCAGCACAAGTGCTAACATTTCGCAACACAGATCACTTTAATGGTGGCAATTAGGAATATTGAACAGCACAGTTGCTGTCATCTATTAGTTAAATATGTATGTTGTTCGGAAGAAAACTTAAATTAAAAAATATCAATATACCGGATCGACAATAGGTAAATGTCACCTACGACAGAACTTTTATTATAACCTTATGATAAAATTATTATTAATACAATATACTACACATATTATTCCGATTTTAATTTCGATAGTTCATCTGTCCGTTGTGAAACAAGTACCTATTTTTCTTAAAAAAACATCGAAAATTACCCTAATATTCGAAATTATTATTTATTACTTCTGGAGATTTTGTATTTTATGGCAGCTGCCAAAAGGTTTATCTATAAAATAAAACCTTTGAACTACAGGTTTATATGAAAGAAGCGAAGAAAGCCAGTGATAAATTAATTACATTTTTATTATCAAATCGAAAATACTTTTTCTGACTCGTAGAGGATATCACAACAACAAATTTTATTGGGAATTTTTATAAATATACAAAAAATCTAATGGATATACATATTTATATACATGTCTATTGTATATTTCAAAATCGAATTTGTAATGCTTAGATTCAGTAATGAGTGTACTGTACTGTAATAATAAAAGCCCGTCGCCCGCCCCGCGCGCTCGGTCACTGACGAGCTACAGGCCTCGCCGGCCCCGCGGCAATAGCCTGAAGGATCTTCCGCACGTCACCAGCTCCCCCTCGCATGCTGATAATCAGTGCAGTGTTTTTATAGTATACATATGTGTAATCAAAACTTCTATTTCATACATATTTGTTAGTAGTATTTACGAAAATGAATCAAATGTCTCCATTTAACGTATGTAAAAGGGGGTCACCACCTTATGTAATATGCATATGTATATGTATCTAGTTATAATTTTTGGTTAGAGCTGTGCTCGCGCGAAAGATTCAATGATATGCACACAATCTGTAATCCCTTCTTTCACTCTTGGAGAAAATATTAAACAGTATTATAATAATCGACCCATTATAATTCTACTGTTGGAATATGGGTCTCCTCTCATATTGAGAGCGTTAAGGCCATAGTTTGCCACGCTGGCCAAGTGCGGGTTGGCAGACTTCACACACCTTAGAATTTTTTTTTTAATTCTAAGGTGTGTAGGTTTCCTCACGATGTTTTCCTTCACCGTTAGCAAGCGATATTTAAATTTAAAACACACTTTTGTAAATTAACTTTTTAATACTTTTTTTTTTAAACAGTATTATAGGCAAGCGAAAGTTATTCCTGTGGTGCGGGTCATCCCTCACCGCTTGTGCTGTGGTGAGACATTCTAAGTATTTTTTCAATTATAATAGCTACGTGCACGTGGTCGCGGTGACCATATTTAGACGTCACGTCGCCTTTGTAACTTAGAGGCACATTAAATAATCACATGAGCTTCAGCCGCGCGTACGTCCCCGTGTATGCGCACACAAACACGCTACCGGAAAACCGCGGCGGCTGAAGGTGAAAATATTGAAGACAGTGAGATCGGGACGTGGAGGATTTGCCGGATGCTGGCTGTAAGCGCGGGCGGCGGGCGGAAAGTATAAATGACTCGTTATTTATTATAACTTCCGTGCTTTTAGATACCTCGCCGGCGGAACTCGAGATAAGGTGAAGGTAAAAAATTATGAAACATAACCAGGACCTCGGCCCTTCTTATCGGCGGTTTCGAAAAGCACTTTCATGTTTACAAATTGGGGATTTCTTAAAATATACAAGTCGAGCGTTGCGAAGGAAAATATTTAATAAGATTGCTTTAAGAAGGAAAAAATAACGACGGGGATGATATGGTTTAACTAATAAAGGTACTGTTTTTAATAACCACCATCAATACCGATATGCAATCTCCTTACTTAAATTACTATGGACAGATTCCGCCTGAAATACAATTTTTGTGAGGCGTTGATAAAGTATATAAATTTTAAATACAACTAAACTTAGATCAACATATATATTTAAAATCTTATGCAGATATGTATGTTTCAACATTTCCTAATATTTACTTAGTATTTCGAAGGAAATTTACGCAAAAAGAATCCATGTTTTACTCTTGTTATATTAGAATACATTGTCTTATAAATCTGCTGTTTGACTTTACTGATAGTAAAACCGTTCTCTCAATCAAAACGAATTGACCATTTCCCTCAAAACAGCCTTATAACGGAGCCTATCTGGCGCACCGGCTCCGCGCGTAGATACGGAGCCGGGCTGCGACACGCCTGCCCGATCACTTGTAGTGGATACGTAACTTTTAACAATATCGAATATTTAGCCAACAAGAACCTGTCTAAAGTTTAGTCCACTAATATTTAACGAAACATCATGTTGAAGAAATTTTTGAAAATGCCGTTGAAGTTTCCGGAGATACATAAGTACCTAAATAGCTACATATATGTACATATTTACACTATATACTGCGCTCTACATCTTATCGATGGCATTATACTTTGAAAATGAAGAAGTACGAGTATAACGGAATATTTTCATATACGACACACCGAGGAGATCGTAAGATAACTTATGCATTGCAAAAAAAAAACTCCACTTTTCTCTCGTAGATTTTAAGAGGTAATCGCCTTAAATAAGCGACGAGCTTATTCTCAAGCGAGATATATGTGCGGTAGGGCTCTTACTAACATGAATAAGAAGTGCGACTTAGTAGGCCTCGGCCCGGAGGGTAAAAAATCTAAAATGCATTACCGCGGCCCCGTACATTCTCAGCTACGAGTCTCGGAGCTCATGTTTACAAACCCTTATGCGAGAGAGAGAAAAAAAGATAAAAGCATTACGATGTAACAACTCTATTCCGTGAAATTTGTTATCTAATTATATCCAACGAGTGGTGGTAAATCTTAGGGGTAATTTAATTTTAGGATCGCAACGCGTCGGGTAACAATGAGTTAGTAATGAGACGGGCGATAGCGCGCGGCCGCCCCACGCCTGGCCGGCGGTTACGAACAGAACTCTCCGTTCACACTTTAAGTTAAATGAAAACTTGAATTGTACAATTTAAAAAGCTACTTTACTTTAATTATGTGAACCTTTCAGTGAACTCTTCGAATGATAAATGACGTGATTTAAATACGACGAAAACATGGACAGTCAGAAGTGTCCGAAACCGGCGGGCGAGCGTGGAGGCAGTGATGAATGTAGGAGGAACACGTCAGACGTGTAAGGATAGAGATATTTGGAACTTTATGCTCTCAAAAGTAACAATCATAAAGTAGGTAATCAAATTTTGCAATAGGGATTACTGACAGACTAAACGAATGAAGCCGGCTGTCTGTCGGATGTGAACACTCTCTTAGCGATGGTCCCTATCTGCAGCGCAGTGAGCCACCTCGTTAGGCCTGCGGGACTAATCCGCTCGTTCAACCAGTCAGCATTGTCTATGGAAAGGACTCGTTTGAATAAAACGACGGAAGGACCGAAGGGAGGCGATTGTGCCGTCGAATAAAAGTCGCACAAATTATCCTTCTTTTTTTTTATTCTCTATATTTAAGTAAACTCCAAGTTATGTAAAAGTGAGATATAGATATTATATATTATTAAAGTATCATTATAATTGCTTGAAATGTTCGGATGATTGTAAACATTGATAAGTTTCCTATAATATGTAACAAATCCACACCGAAGGACGGAGCCATTGCCGTTTTGCGATAAGAGATAAGGAGGTCCCGGCCCAGCCCTGATAAAGGTACAAATACGGTCGTAGATAAGTATTGGTCTTTTCTAACGAAATAATTTTGACTATTGTGTGCGAACTTAAAGTTTACCGCATGAAAATGAATTCATTTATCTTAATGATCTTATACATCACATCATACAGATACCGTACTCCGGGCACAGATCCAAACTCCGAGTCACTACTAGAAAATCTAAATTAGAAAATCCAATATAAAGTAAGGGATTATTTCCTCTTTTCACCGATTATGCTATGGGCCGTGGAAAGGACGCCTACGCAGATCATTCTTCCAGACTGCAGGCAGCGGGGAATTCCAATTTTGTAAAACTTAGATAGGAGATAAAACACAGGGTCTTTTGTTCAACTGCCGCGCTCAAAACCAACAGACCAACGAAGCCATCAATACATTTATATACACATGCATAATATATGTACATACGCGTGAGCGTATCTCAAACCTATATGCATTGCAATGCATCGGAATGCAAGCATTGACAAGCATTTTTCATTTTATGTAATCATTAGTTGATGTTTTAATTATCACTAAGAAAGTTATAAGATTCCTTAAGAAATGCGATAAAAATAAATTCACGTTTAGTTACTAACAATAAACAATACGTTTTTTCTCAATCGGCTTCACACGCCTATTGTATACAAAATAATATTCTCCGTGAGTTTTTGGTTAATTGACTGTTGGTATTTTAGCTCCGATAAATATAGTTATGCAGATTCACAGACACAACAAATTTGTAGTAATGAAGTTGAGTTGTAAATGAACTGTTTTGTAATAACGCTCACGCTAACAAATATTATTGTTATATCACCATTATAACATTAGATTATTATTATTATTTCATCACCACGCCAAATCTCTTAAGTGGTAGGCAGAGAGAAACAAGTGAAAATGTCTTTATCATTACGGACCTGGTGTGTTTTTAATACATTCAACGCTTCTTCATACACGCACGCAGGTTTCGAAGACTCACCCATCAGCCTAACCCAACCTAACCTAACCTGACCTATTTGGCATGTACAAATATTGATAATAATTAAGTCTCTGGTGTCTTAAATGCGTGGTGTCTATGTTCCATATCATATTTAACTCTATAATTGTCAATAGTAATTTTAATGACCCCCTTGGCAACGCATTACTACTGCCATTTTACAATAATAATCCCCACTGTTACCGACTCCCCTGTCCACACGCCCCACAACCTTACGATCGCTCCCTTGTTGACCTACAAACTGGATCATTGCATCCGCGTGGGAATATGGAGCCGTGCGGAACAAAACCAAGTTATGTATGTAGTTATTTTAACCGACTCGGATTATGTTAAAACTGATCAATATACATATAATTATGTAAGTATAGAAGTATTTTTTATATTATTTTTTGTGTAGATCTCGTGTTAGTTTGTCCGTTGTTTCCCGTTTTAAACGTCTGATCCCAGACTTAAGCCTCTGCCGATTACTTTTAAAATATACGTTGGTCCGCCATTTGTTAGCCGATAAGGCTCTATTAGACCATTCCAGATACGATATCTGTTAGAACAAAGCAAACAAGCCATTAGCTGATTCAGCTAATGTGGCTCCTCGAGGGATGCATTTTGTCAGAAACGGCAGCGCTTTTCAAGATTATCTGCTCTGCGTACGTTCGAAATGTTAAGCGAGAAATGTTTTACTTAATTTTTTTTGCATTAGTCAAGATAGAAATTTGGCATAGATACGACAATGATATCAAAATTCATTTGAACATTTATAATACAGCTCCTTTCAAATGATATATATACGTTAGGTATCCCTCTATTAAGAATATATGATTAAAAGGTAAGACATAATTACTATCTCGATTTTCACATATGTAATGTATATATTACAACACAAAAATGTATTTTAAAAATAATTAAAAAAAGAGGTGCAATTAAATAAATCAAAATAGTTTGTAATACAATAAATTTTCATTAAAATATTATAACAAATTCGACACAATCTCTTAAGCCATTAAGCCATGACTTCAGGTTATAAGAGAATTAAAATCCAAAATTAATTGATTTATCACCAAAACCTGACCTTAGTTTTATAACCAAATAAATTACTGAGAGCCCGGAGAGAGCTTCAAGATTTTCTGCCCGACCATTACTTAACCTTTGATTAACTTTATTTCCAATATACTGCACTAACTAGGTCATTTGAAGGAATTTGAACTCTATTCCGTTCGCATAAAGCTCGATTCAATCTGATAGTTTCCGTACGCGATAGTGATGGAAAGCAGCAGTGCAGTTGGATGGTAAATGAGGAGTGACATTAACTAGTTTTCATCGGAGTGGAATCGATTAGTACCAATTATTGCCTCTATCAAACATTTAGCACCTGGTAGCGCTCCGAGTGGTTTATTAACGGTAGCAAATACATTCTACTGAGTGGAATTGTCAATTATTTGAAGAAGAATCCAATATTTACTTCGTGTCACGTATTTTGTACGTAGATTTTGGAAGAATCATTAAGCAATTAGTAAGTAGATCACTGCGAAACATCGTCATTCATTTGTTTTATGTAAATTCATCCATTTAAAAATTAATGGTGGCTTGAACGACTCGTTTATTTGGACAAAGAGCGACACAATCATAAGTGAATCCGATAGTCTACATTAACGAACCATGACCGGTTCGGACCCGTCCGTTACCGGTTAACAGTTTAAAAGTAGTAAGTCAAAAAGTAACATAGCTTTTGAAACTGTAAAATAGTCGGAAAGTTTTTTAAGGTAGGTAATCAACAGCCAGAACATCCAATACATTTTGTTAGTTCAGCCATCTATGTCAAACACATGTACTTGGCAGCAAAGAAATATTTAAAAAACATAGTCCCAATTGTGATCTATTAGATATTTAGAACACTTTTAACATATATTGTCGCAACACACGTCAACACGGCTCAATATGCCAACGCTACCTGTCATATTTGACAGTTCTGATATTGGTGCGCCACCCAGGTATATAATAAGTACACAGCGACGGATATTGAATGTTTTCTGAAAGCAACTTTCAGCTACCTTCGCGATACTCTAGCATGAATAAATATATGTACATATTTTTAAATTATAATAATTAATCATAAAATTATTATGGCTGTTATTGTGATGGCCAGGGTACAAAGTAAAGTAGATAGATAACAAGACGAACCTTTTCAGTTGGTACCTATCGCCACAGCTGCCGCGATACATCCTTAACGAAATCAGAAAAAATATTCAAAGTATTTCACCAAACATCATTACATGCAGTAACAAGCGATATGCAGAATATGCAGAACCTGAATCCACTTGCACCATGTTTGGGCAGTCGGAACAATTCGATATCAAATTGCAAGTTTTGTTTACATTCACATATGACTTGTTGATGCAATGTGCTGAATTCACACTCTCAATGTTTAAGATTTCGACGATAGTCTCATGACAGAATAACGATTGATCTTATTCAGGTCTCAATTTCTGACCGGGCGGTTCTCGTGCTAAGAGCCAGTGGTCGGCTAGCTTTATGTATTTGACCAGACCGTCAATTTTACATCGTAAGTCCCTTATACCTACCATGAATTAGACGGGATCTCAATCAGCACAAAACAGCTCCTCGGGTGCGACTGCTACAAAGACTTGAGGAATTTCATATGTATGACAAATGTTGGTTGTATGTAACGCACAGTGCGGTCTAGAACTAACATATATGTAGGTATATATCTTATATCTCATTGGGGGAGGCCTATGTCCAGCAGTAAACTGAAATAAGCTGTTGACGATGACGATGGTGACGATATGTATATGTTAGAAATTGGAATCAAATTTTGTTCTTGGCGGTGCTGGAATCCTCAAAGATATGTTTAAGAAAAAAATAGCGGCATAGTTCATGGTTTCATTTTTATGATTTTTTATTTTTATTTTCATTCTGTATAAAATTCCTAAAATGAAAAAGTATATATATAATGCTTTTTGATGTATTCTCAATTCGCTGCCTATTTATATGTAGATAATGAGTTCTCAATATGTGAAAAAATGTGTTTGTGTGTATGTGTGTGTCAGACGCCAAGTATCTGGTAACGAGTATGCATACATAACAATGCTTAGGAATAAGAGGAGTATAAATCGACTGTCGGTGCTTAAATATGACCACCAATAATGAGTGGGCTTCCATTTGGTGGGACTGGGACGTTTCCTACGTGGTGTGCAGAGGCAGTGAAAGCTATATTCTGTGTCAATAAGGGTTTTCATGTTCACTTTCTCAGATTGTATGTTATGCCGAAATGGAAGATTTGAATTTGTACATGTGTGTACAACACGCGCGCTGCGGCTCCGTCCTGAGCAGCAACGCCTGTGGCCGAGGGCGGGCAGGACAGTGACGCACTCTCATTAGCGAAAGTCACACTAACGACATGCTAACTGCACTAACGTTACCAGTAGTCGTACTTCGAGGTCAGTGGCAGATCCCCGGGTGGCAATAGTCGCTCTTGGGTGGTGTCGGCTCGATTGCTGCTCTACTTTAATGTAATAAATGAAAATTGGAATTAATTGAAATGAAAACCACCGTGTCTTACTTGAGTATGACAAAACAATCAAATACAATACTATTTGATAAAACTATCAAATGGTGTTGTTATCAGTACACCTTTGTCAAGCTACTTCCTGTGTTATTTTGTAAGCTAGTTCGAAACACGTTCGGTTCGTTGTGTTATCGGCTGGTGCCGCGAGGCGCCGCGCGCTCAAGTCGCGTCGCCAGTGTCTGCGCACGTGCGACCAGCCGAGTGCACTGCGCGAGATTCTATTTAATCTGTTTTTATTGTCTAATTAATGTCTTTATTGCGTATATTGGATTGTTGTTTAAAACATCGAATAACTCTTGCACAGTAGTATTATAGAAAGCTCTAATGTAGTTTAGCTCTATGCTGTTTACTATATTTTCCTTCACCGTTCATGTTCAAAATCTTAGGCACCTATATACCTAACTTTAAAGAGTCATGAGTTCATGCCAGGGCTCTAACCCGGTCTACCCAAAAAGCGAGGCTCTAATTACGAAACGATCGTTGTAATCTAATATCGAATGCAGTCATATTGTTGTTAAACACAGACATCTCCAAACACAGCACGCAGTAATGTAGCAATGACTATTGCAGTAACGTCTCTTCGGCCAGCAGTCCAACAAACTCGAGAAATATCCATCATAAGTGCGTTAAATGAACCGTTCATTAAACAATTACATTACAAACGAATCGTAATACTACACTGTCATTGTTAGTGAAATTGTTCATTACATAAATTTGTACCCATTATTGTCATCTAAATCATAGGTTTGCCTTGTCAAATACGTTAATAAATTATAGTTACTTTCCAAAATCAAAATACGGTGTATGATGGTGTGTACCTTATGCCAGGAGGACCGCTTGCAGAGTACATACCACCAGTCTTTATACTAGAATGTCGTGTTTCGCCATGAAAGGAGCATCCTCAAGGTTGTAGACTCACCCGTCCACAATGTTCAGAGCGCAGAAATGAATATCCTATAGAACTTCGAAGTGCTGTGTTTATTAAAATCTTAAAGACTTAGTGACAATCTGATAATAATGATGATAAATATTGAGTGCCCACAGAAAGGCAAGTCTCTTCTTTCTTCTGATTATCTTTGCTTATACAAGAACTAGTGTAGCTATTCAAGTCCTAAGATTGCAGCAAGCTGTTGTTCAAATGTAGTTCATAACAATTTCGCGCAATAACGTATTGGGCGCGCGTGAGTACGTGCGACCCGTAACTACCACTCGCTCGGCGCCGGCCGCGGCATGTATAAGTTGTTTTGACTGCCTCGTTGGTCAAGTGGTTCCAAGCGGGATTGCTGATCGAGAGGTCCTGGGTTCGGTACTACTACATTTTTCTAACTTGAAAATCCTATCCTAAGGACTAACTTATTGGTCCATATTAATATTTCATAACATCATCATGTTTAATATTATAAAACTTAGACATAACGCAGCGCATTGAGCACTAAATGTAGCAAGATACCTATTGCAAGTGACAAATTTTAAATACTCATTATTTAGTCGGAACGAAACAGTCATAAAAACTGCTTAAACGGAAAAACGGAATGACATCATTAAAATAAAATCAAACAACAATGAAATCATTGTACTTTTTTATGACTATTTTTATAAGGAATAAAGTAACTTACGTGTTTCTTACGGCAGTTCACTTATTACATTTTCAACACAGTGAACTTATTCACAACTGATGTTGCAGACGTCTGTAACTACAAGGTGGGTCGTTTGCCGTACTTGCTTGCCAAACTTTTTAAAATAGCAACAAATGTCTTGGTATATCGTCACACAAGGTCCCTCACGGGAGAGGTAGATACCACCGTTTGCCAAATATCTCTGTTCTTACAGACATGGTATGCTTCTTGGACATTCCCTAATATCAAATTCTCCTTATTTCTGGCTCAGAACAGTAATCCCTAGCATTATTTCGAAATAATTAGTTGCATGTA
>DWDT01002437.1:0-13751 GCA_018245595.1 Microceris scylla | reverse complement strand
TAACTTCCATTAATACAAATATCATATTCGTTTCCCCTGTGTCAAAATACATGGTCATACTGATTTTCATGACAATCAGTTGAACGGGGCAGAAGTTGCTACTCTGCAGAGCCACCAGGTGGCTAGTGGCATCAATAAGCATATTACACAAACCGTCTCAGTGGAAAAATATATGTAAATACCAATTTTCATAATAATCGGTACAGTAGTTTTTGAGTAAATCGATAACATACATACAAACATTCATTTTTATAGAACAGACAAAAGTAATATTTTTGTATGTACGTATCTCTATGTAAAAAAGTAATTAATCAATTTTATTATCATGATTATTTAAAATCTCGTTAAATATTTTTAAATAAACTTAAAACAAGAAACATTTCAAAAATAGATTTTTTTTTTAAATTATCAATGTTTGAAACGATTTGAAACGTTAAATAATCAAACTTTTTTTATTCCAATTCACTGAGCAACTATAACTCCCCTAATACTTTTGTCTCTTATCTTCTATAATTTTTATTTTGGCTTTTGAATCATGTTTACATTTTCTTTCTTAGATTCGTTTCCGTTCCAGATTTTTAATTAGATTTTGAGACTTTCTCGATTTTAGGTTCTTTTGATAATATTGTGTTTAGTGTTGAATAACTTGAATTAGGTTTTTTTTATTAGACGGGTCTTTTCTTGCGTCACATAATTCTGGCTTGCTTTTGTATCTTTACGTTCTATTCCTTCAAGGGGCGGGTTGTTTGACTCTGCATTTCCCTGAAGTAGGAACAAGCTCGATTTTGGGTGCTACAATGGAGTATAATCAAATAAATAAATAAAGTATCGGTATGCCACTATTTCCCTTCCGTCTGTAAGTTTTTTAAGTCTTATAAATATCGTTTTAGATTTTTGATTTCCATGCAATTTTTTTTAGGCAGATCAGGTATTTTTTGAGGTATATACTTGTGTGTAAATAAAATTCTATTTAGCACAAATAATATATTATATATCATATAACAAAGCGCATTATATTCGGCATCATTATAATAACGTCGCTTGTACTTACATACATAACACATGCCTCGATTACATATATATAACATTAACTTGCAACAAACATTTCAAAAATTTTACGCTTATATTAACTACACTTTAATTTACTTTGTAACGAATAATTCACCTAAACAATATATATCAGATTACCATAGTTATTATTACGTATTGTAAATGAATTTTGTAAAATCAATAATAATAATTTATAAACGGGATAGTTACATCATATCCTTTGTCTGTATGGTTGTTCTAAACTAATTGATGCACACCAATCTCGGATGCTTTTTATTTTAGTGTCATAATATTAAATGGCGAACATTTTTATTCGATTGCATTTTAGTATAATCCGACAAAATAACGAAGTAATATTTAACATAATGAGATATAACCTGTTTACGAGTGCTGAGATAAATATTAACTAACTACATTTCGATTACATTATGTGAGACATGTCCCATTTTACATGTTCAGATTTAATGTAGGTACCTAATTATAACTCATACAGAAATAGCATATTGTATTAGTTACTGAATTCTAAATAAATCATTGAGCTTATAATAGTTAAACTTTATATAAGTACATACAGATCGAATCTACATTAACATATTATAGTTTAAGCAACAGAGTTTAAATATATCGTAACTACTAAAAGTGGGCTAAAAAGTAAAAAAAATTAAATCGATTTTTAACATCGACTTTTTATAAGTAAATAGAAGACGTCGGAATTCAGTCCCTATGAAGTCGCAAATAGCGTTAACGTTCTACGAGTAGGTACAGAAAGATTATATTACGTTGATACATTAATTACAAAAGCCCAAAAATCAGCTCACAATATTAATAACGTCTATAAATGTTATAAATATCATACCATTCATTAATAATGTATAAATAATATCTAAGTTTAGAATAAATCAAAATAAGGAAAATGTGGTGTAGCTTTAGGTACATGGGGTAATTGCAATACATTTCATCATGTACAGAATCTTCTAACTGCCCCAACACTCTCACAAAACGGACGATATGGATCTTGAACAGTTATGTGCAAAGGAAAATAAGGTAACGTGAGAAAGACTGTATCGTCAAGTATTCTAAATTGTGTCGAAAGTTCTCGAAGTCTAGAAACTAGTCGATACCCATAAGTAAGCATAGGTGTATTAACCTCTCAAATTACATGCAAATCGTGGGTTACATTTATTCCTTGTTTTGATTTAATCTAAATATCAAAACATACAGTTAAAAATTACTTATTTTAATGGCAGTATCTGGGTTACACGTACACGAGTACATATATAATATATGTACACGGGGTACAATAATAACAAGAAACACATTAAAATTCATTAAAATCAATCGCACACTGCATGATAAACGTCTTACGAGTCGCACAATCTATTCGTACGTGTGCGATTAACTTTACCTAACCGACAATATTACTAATTAAATAAATACTAGGACTGATAAATCCACTACCTGTTGAAAAGCAGACAAACCGCGTATTGTGGCAATAATTATAGATCACGACAACTGTACTACATTTAACTACACGACTATTTTATTATAATGCAATATAATGAACTTTGAGTAAAGTTATTCTATTGAACAAAGCCGTGTTACAAATAGATCTTTTTAAAAGCAAACGACACTAATTATTCTACGATTCTACTACATATAACATTTTAAATGTTTTTCCCCTATCGAAATAGCTCACTATTTGCTTTCATATTTCTTTAATATACATACATACATAACACCTAATGATTACATTTGCATACGCAAGCCTACATTAATACAATAGCGAGAGAAAGTAGTTTATAAGTTCTAGAGCTGTATATAACCTTTAAATTACTAAATACTAAGAACTTGGCAAAATAAACTATAAACTGCTAGCCGAATGGAGAGTTACTGGCATACAAAAATTTAAATGGCATAAAAAATTGTATATCTTAGTTTTCTTATAAGTTATAGAAATAGACACTACACTGTGCTTGAAATATTGAAATAAAAAAATAGTGCACAATTTAAAAATGTCTTGATAAATTATTATTGCATTCCTATGAATAATGTAGTCGCAGATAATGTAGAACACAGATAAAAAATGTCAGTAATAAATTTATAGACATACAATTTATTGAAATGGTTTATTGAAGTGCACACCTATATAATAATTGTGGTATTTGGTATATATTTAAGAACCAGAAAAATTAAGCTTGTAAAATACGTATTATACATAGTAGCTTCTTAAAAATATTATTTTGGTTCTAATTGGTTTTCTAGAAGCTCGGGTATTAGGACGCGTTCATTTTTAAGGTTTGTTACTCAATTGGAGTGAAGGAAAGAGTAAATTATTGCTTAATATTAGTGTTACATTGTTATTTATGGTTACATAAATGTGCGTATAATATTAAATATGCACCTAGTACTTGAATAATACTAACAATAAGCCTTTTATATAATAACAATTACAACGTCAAAACTTCATCTAACTACATTCCTTTGCTATGTCGACATTGAACACATACAATGGCATTTCTATTAATACACTTGCATATTCAATTAATCGTACTATATATTTATGGTATACGTACCTCATATATACAGGGTGGAAACTTTGTATGTCTATTTCTTTTAATATTTTCTGATTTGTTTTTTGACATTTTATGAAATCATGAAACCAATGAACTTAATAGTTTCCACCTGTACACGCATGTTCTTACACCTAAAAGACTTTGAAGGTTATATGTATTAAATATGTATGCGATTATAAATACATAAATATCAATAATTTATATTGGTGCCTGTCAAGATATGGTCGTCTAAACTTGATATTAACGATACAAACATGAAGATATGTCGTTCAAATTCAAAGTATTTCAGTAAACGTGACTATAACTCTTAGTTCTATTGTATGTAAATCTAATCTAATATAACATGTAAATTATCGTGATATAAATGGACACATTCTATATAGTGTCCTATGTATTACATTAGCAATATTGCACTAACATAGCTGACTCTACAACATTACACAGGACTAGCCTATTTTTTTTGATCCAGACCGGATATGTTGTTTTATGTTTTATATAAATGGACACTAACATCGATTTTGACAACACAGAGCGACGGTAACACATAAACGGACAACATATTGTTAAAGCAATCTTATATATGAGGAACGAGTACGTACACTTAACTTAACTTAACTTCACTGAATGAACAGTCCAATTATAAACGTAGCGCAAAATAAATGAGTAGGTACTCGTCTTAACAATCGTTGCTAGCCGCACGCAAAGATGGACACCAGCTCTTCCACTTCTTGAAGCTCGACAACCACACTCAATCATATCTTCCACATGGAAACTAAAACACCAAACTGAAGTGTCATTGCAACGGGGGCAGTGTTAATACTATTGTAGTAGCTACACGTCAGGCCTGTTAGGATAGAAATACGTGGCACTGGGTGCTCCCTGCGTACCCTATAAGGGACCTGGTGTGATGATATAATCATAATAAATACAACTGTAAAAAGAGAATTCGGACGAAAAATCTCAATTGTCGAGAGAGAATACAATTATGAAAAGTATACCTATTAAGTAGGTATTTTTGATGCTTTATATTTTATACTTCCGTTGCAACAATACTGAGAAACCTGACACTAATTTTGGATAGCCCACAGTTCAGCTTCAGAAGTGGCACATACATTCCAGATGGATACCGTACATCAAGACTAGCGACGCCTCGACCGCTGGCGGTCGGTGAAGGAGCTCCTCATCTATTTGCGCACCCCGCGCTACGGGTCCACCTCATGGCACACCTCCATGTAGTCGGGGTCGTGCATGATGTCCTTGATCATGTCCTTCAGCATCGTGTAGCGCGGAAACATCGGGTACACCTTGGAGCTCACGTACTCCGACTGAAAGTAAACATGTTTTTTTTTTAAATATTAGTGAAGATTATTATTTTTTTAATCGAATGAATTCATACTAGGTAAAATCGATGTCATGGTAACAAGAGAACTGTGTGAAATAAATACATATATTTCTACACATATACTTGTATATATTTACTTTTTGTAAAAATATTTGAGTTTGATGGGAATCGAACCCACAACCTCCGGTTTACAATTCAAGGTCATTACCAACTATACGATTAGGCTACTTTACAGAGCACGGTTGGTGTATGAAAAGCAACTTAAGTAACGCGGCTTTTATTACTTGCTAACGAGCGATTTGAGGGCACTTACAAGTGTAGTTATGAATTCGTGACATCCTGTTTTACAGTACTTAACAGTATAGTACTTGATTTTGAGTGAACATCGCTTCTTGTAAATACCTATTTGCTGTTCTTCTATTGATACTCTCAATAATATATATACTATTTTACTTATGTTATAAATATTTCATACAATACTAACACTGCATACTAGCCTCAGATTGTGTCCTTACACACTCAGTCTCATACATACCCAGCCACTCACATACGCGCAGTGGCGGATACTATCGTAAACGTTTGACATACTATAGGAGCACAAACATAAATCAACGGAAAACAACTTTGCGGAATATGTCTGTTAACACTATTTATTCTGAATTTAAAATAATGCAACGTGCGTCATTAAAGATCTGAGAATAACGGCGATATTGAGTTATGTGCATTAAATGCATATAATTATGATAATGCAGTTACTGTATTTTATTCAGATAAGGTAATTCATAACATCCGTAAGCTTTTAGCTTTAGCTTTAGTTAGTTTTTTTTTATAATAACAATGTCTACGTTAACTAACAAAAGATTGTTTAAAAATAGTAATTACTTTTATTTAATGTCAAGCAATGTTATTCAATGGATACCGTTAATTTCTTAGATCGTAAATTTTATTATAATTTTGTATGAAATGGTTATGGGAATGATTTTACGAATAAAGGTTACGAATAAATGGTTACAAGTTCGACTATTGGTCGAAAAGTCCGGGGTTTGATTCCGGGGTATGGTGCTGTCAGGTTTTTCTATCTTAGGGTTTCTAGTAGTAGCTCAGAGTTTGGATTTGTACCCGAATTATTGCAAAAGGACTCAACCCTCATTGGTGACGCATAGAGTGACACGCGTAGAGTGGTGATGCGTAGAGTACACAGGTGAGTTATCGGAGTGTACTATACTCCTCTGCCTACCTATTTGGTGAACGTAGGCGTGAAAACAATATAAGTAGAAAAAAAATTAACAAGTAGGTCGAGTGTGCTATGGGCAGCAGCGGCCTCTCACGACTAGTCTCTGCTTATTACTACTTCCTTCATAAATTTTTAAACCACTAATATAAATCACCTCCTCTAAAAATAAAGAGTTTAAAATTGAGTTTGGAATCTTCACTGGTCGTCTGCTTATAAGTGATAAACTTCGAAGATATTCAACATACATATGTATGTATGCTAAATATCGCATTGGCAAGGATATCATCCTAGCAACATATACACCCCGCTTGAAGTATTTCATACAGTAATAAATATGTTACAATTTTCTCCCTCATGTTACAAGAAAACTGAAGAATGATCTAGAAAAGCAAACAATAGTACAATCAATAATAAAATACAAGAACAGAGTATTGACCGAAGTTGTAATATCTTTAAACAAGTGAACAGACCTTCAGCTCCCTGATAAGATTTCTCAGGCCAGTATATTTCTTCAACAGACGATACAAATCATTAGTCATTTGCGTGTTCTCGGCTTCTATTTGAGATGTTGTCATATCTGTAACAGAACGATTATTATTATTCATTTTAGCCAGTATTACATTCAATTTATTTTTTAATGTAATTTATTTCTGAATAATTAAATTAGAATAAAAAATAATTATTTATCATCATCATCATCATCAACATGTAGGTATAGAAGAAATAGCGTGAAAACGTTAATAATGTAGAGTAATTAATATTAATGTACTAAATTATTGGGTAGTTTCAGAGTCTTTTTGAACATTAAAGTAAATTATGAGGATATTTAAAGTGGTCATCATACCGTTAGTACATTTTTAAAGCTTTGCCACTTTGTAACAGGCCGACACAAAAACTGGGCTAACTGCGCACACTGTCCGCTAAATTTTAAATTGTCTCCGCAGTTTACAAAGTTTAACGCTTCGTTATTCATAAGGATTTAAGCGGTCAAACAAGCTTTCGTGTTAGGGTGAAAGTGTTATTTTTGAAATGAATTTAAAAAATGAAAACGTGTACAATATAAGAGAGATCAACGTACGCACTAAAGTGTTGATTATAAATAATTTAAATTTAGTATCGTTAAAACCTGTTTTTTATAAATTTAAATATCACTTGCTAACAGTGAAAGAAAACATCCTGAGGAAACTTACACACCTTAGAATTAAAAAAAAATATTTGTAAGGTGTGTGAAATCTGCCAACTCGCACTTGGCCAGTGTGGCAGATTAAGGCCTTACCCCTTTCAATATAAGAGGAGACCCATAATCCAACAGTGGAATTATAAATGGTCGATTAATATTTTATTATTATTATTATCCCTAAAACGTTAAGTTCACAACAGGGATTCCAAAACTACTTTGAACAAGAGATCACTTGCACAAAAATGGACTGATACTTCACAGATTTATAGCCAAAATGTTATAAAACTCCATCTCTAGTTGTTTTCCTATTGACAAAAAATTGTAACAAATTAAAAACTTTGCGGTTGTCAAGGGACTAAAATTGACAACACGGTCGATTGCGACCCCAAGAGGTCAATATCGACTACTTTGGTGGTCCCCAGCTTACAGTGTTTTAAATCAAGTGAAAGTGTGATTAGAAATTCAATGCGCAATGAGATTTTGAACAACGGAGCCGAAAGCTGTTCCATTAACAGCTCCCAAAGCGTCTACGATCCACTGCAATAATATCACTTTGTATAGCACATTTCTCCAGGCAGCCGTTCCGAAGATATTCGTGGAAATACATTATCTCGGTACAACATCTGTGGATGTTTCATTTTGATATATAAAGTAAATAACGACGCAAAGTAAATGATATATTATCTACGTGTTGGAGCAGAATGCTTATTGTCCGTCATGATTGTGCATTTACTGTTGAGATTTTCTAAACATACAATTATACCAAGTAGGTACCAAATTTAGGAATCCATCGTGAAAACTAAAATCAGCATCATCATTAATGTTGGATTGCTCTACACCTCTCTACCTACCTGTTTTGGGTTTACATGCGAGATATTACCTATCATCATCGTCATTATCATGTCTTTCATATTTCCACTGCTGTATACAGGTGTCTTCTCAGATTGACATATTTTAAGGTTATAGTCCATCATGTTGACGAAGTGCGGATTGGCAGAGTAGAGTAGTGGATTGATAGACTTTCATACATAGTAGCACGCACTTTGGGTAAATATAAAATATATTATGGTACCTACATATAACATAACCTCACTATAAATATATTTGTAATGGAAGTATGCTGCATGAGTACAGTCTAAACAATAGACATTTTTTTCAAAAAACTGACGTGTCATGGGTATATAACAAGTGACACAAGCAATTTGCTTAGCAATTCCGCCACTGATTATACCTACGATGCAAAATGGTGAATTGCAATCATCCCATTTCCGTGATCTATTTTCGGGTCTATTTACTGTGACGTCGCGCCGCTCCGGGGCTTACGAGTTATTATACGGGAAGGGATTATTTTTGTTAATCACACACGATTAGTACTAAATCCCAAACCTTTCTGCTTTATCATACAAAGGAGATAAACATTGCGTTATAAGAGTACTTGCATGTTTTCGTTGGGCATATCTGTCTAAACATTTACATGTTATGCTGTTATTATTGTTAGACAGTAAATTGGGATTTGTAGTATTTTTAGTAGCGACCACTAGACTATTACGCACAGGTACATTAGCAATCGCGCTCATTTACACACATAATCACAATTCAAGCACAGTTTTACACATAATTTCAGATAAGGGATTATGTCTTAGAAATGTGTCAGTGTGATAACTATTTCATTTTCTAAAACATTTATAAACGTATAGTGCAGCTAAATCCTAGTCGTTTTAAGTGTAGTATGTATTAGTTACCCCTTTCTTGTAAGCGTTGAGTAATCGATTCAGTAAAATTAACAAATAAATTTAGTTTTGACATAAAAGTCTTTGCGCTGTTACATTCATATCCATAAGCAAAAAAACAAGCGCGGTAATCGCACACGTTTCCAGTCCTACTGCTGGAGGAGCTTTTTAGTGAAAATAATGTTTAAATTTAAATTTTCTTCCTAAATGCGAAAAGGGTTGAAACCGGAATGTAATTAGAATGACAACTGGGTGGTCGGACCCAGTGGGCGCTGGGGACTCTCTTTAACGAGAACACGGACCGAGTGTTGGCGCACAGCCATGGCAGGGCTTAAGGGTGTAATTATACAGGATGGGCTTATTTCTGCTAATCAGCGCCGATTAAAATAACAAAAGCCCGGACCTCGTTTAATTTTTATATCGCTTAACGACGCAGAATTTGCATTTTTAAATTTTACATCCCATTACGTTGTTAAATATAATTTTAAGTCGGGGTTTTAAAAATATCTCGCTCTTGGATCTTCATCTTTACCATCATTTTGGCCCACAGATGTCCACCGCTGGGTATAAGTAATCCCAAAAGTGGACAAAACTCGTGTTCGTCTGTTTTCTAAGTTACTCTGTGAAATATAAGAAAAATTCACTTTTACGTTAACTTAGATCTTTAATGGCTGGGGCCAACTATAAATAAGGTTTTCCTGTAATCTCCATCTATAGAAGTATGACGTAATGGCAGAGTAGTAGTTTCTAAAAAGTCCCAAGCCAAGACACTATTACTAAATATGGAACAATGTCTAGAAAATTATTTACCCTGGGAATAATAAAATTAAATTCTACTGGGAGCAGTAGAATGAATAGAGATTTACATTTTTAGTATCTTTCGAGACTTCGATAATCACCCTATCTAATAAATAAAAGAGTTAGTAACGGTGATATACAAAGGTGCTCCCAAATGAGCTGCGGAACTCACCCACAAAATGTATAGGTATTTAAATTGTTACAAGCGAAATGTAATCACTGAGTAAGCGACTAGAGGAGGGCCTGACGCGCGCCGAGCTTAACGAGATTAAAGAACGCAAACAATCTGTAAAATTAAGCGACGCCGGCGGTGGCCGCGCTCGGCGGTTTAATGGGCGACCGATAGTGGCAACATTCGATGTTTCATTTTAGCGCTGTTTAGATAACAATTACTAAACCTGAACGCATCCACGGCGCTTAAATAACGTGAGGTTATACTCGCTGATGGGAGATGTCAGAAATCTGCGAAGCCGGCGTGCTTGTATAAAGCAAGTGATGAATGTAGAAGAATTATGATACCTCCATCAGGTTACCTAGGTGTTATGTTACATTCAAATTTAAATACATAAGCTACATCGTGATGCTCTGGCGGCTTATTTACAGATCGCGTCTTGCAAGTTTGTGACATTCATGTTTAATAGTCTATCAGTGTTTTAGCACAAGTTTTTTGGTTTATGTGCACTTGATTAGATCAGCTTAATTTATTTTCCGCTTATTATTTTAGCCAATACAATTTTTAAAAGCTTCAGTTTTAATTTAGACCACTTGTTTGCTCATAATTCTCTTACCGTTCAGTCTTTCTATCCGTTCGCGTCTGTCAGCGGCTTCTTCAGCCAGCTTGGAAGAAGTCTTTACGCCCTCGCCGGACTTCTGCGTCTTCTCCATGATGGCGCAGGCTCGCAGCACGAATGCTGGCACCGTCTCCGCTTTCTCCTGTTTCGGAATCTCCACCAGCGACCAGTACTGTGTCTCCAAACGGATGACGTCCTGAAAGTTCGTGGGAATATTTCTGTCTATACATACAAGAAATTGCGAGATGAAAAACATAGTCATCATCATTATCAGCCTATTTCCGTTCACTGTTGGACATGGGCCTCTCCAATAGCACGCAAGGTGGCTGGCAGCAATCGGATGCGATGAGCTGAAGATTGATGAAACATATACATAAAATATTAAATATTATGAATAAATATTGCAAATAATGACACAAGTACAGCAATGATATTACGAAAAACTTGGGGAAGAATTCCAAATGATATAAACCGAACAAGTTGCAACACAAAAAGTTACAATGTTAGATGTAGATGTATATGATAAATTAGTGGTTATACCTGACCATGTTTTAAAGTATAATTGCGCCGTCCGGGAGATTTGTCATCATTACGTTACGACATTAGCATAGTTGCTTTACTTTAGGCTTATCATAATAAAACATCCGAAAAGCGAGCATTGGGGAAAAGCGTTCAACAGACTGAGCTAACAGTTACTGCTTAACATACATTACATTTTGCGTTTTAACACTACATTTAATCACTGTCTCATATAATTTTTTTATATATGTTTGTATATGTATGGACCTACACAAATATATATACTCACACATATTTCTGAAAGCATTCCAATGTAGAACTCTGAATTGCTTCGCGTTTATTATAGTACTGATCAGGCTTAATCATTGCACGCTGTTCAATAGGAAATTAACTCGATCTCTCCATTTGCTTTTATTTTATCTCGCTCCACAAAGAAATATCTGATTTATTTTCTGCATCCGACAGATAAATGGACCACAGCAGCGCTCGGAACCAGTAATTGCCAATTTAACACATTACAGACGTTCTCGCACTGATTAACGTCAATTTATAAATTGTGTTCGGCGCTCAGCCGGAATATTTATACGCTACGTTTCTATTTAAACGTATTTAAAGTAATTGAGTAGTAAACATAAGCATATATTTTTATCGTTCATTCATTCATTCATTCATTGATTGAGAATTTTATCGTTCTAATTTTGGACACGGCTTTCCTCTCCAAGAGAAAAGTTAAGGCTACGGTCTGACAAACTGTCCACTAGTGGTGTGGCAAATTTTACATGCTTTAGAAACAAGAACATATACTCGTAGGTACATTGTAAAATATTATAAATTTTAATGGATTTTTAATTTGTGTACATAATCGTTGGATATTAATATGATTGTGTATGTCACAGATATGAATAGTGTTATTTTATGTTCATTATCATATACGTGCCTATTTATAAATTTTATAGCGTATGACACTGTTCATATATGATCTCACTAAACTATCAAAAGAATATTATTTTTTCTATTTTACAGTAATAGTTTTTAAATATAGAAAATAGCGAATGTCGAGGCAGCAGTTACTGGTGGACACTGCTGACTATAGACACTTACAACCTATGCGAATAGAAGTGTAGAACTAGAGTTTAAAATGTACATTAAAAAAGAGGAACAAATGACACATACATATATGTACTATTAACAATAAATTCCGAATTTATTAGAATTTACAGAAAAAAAAATTGGCTAACTCTAAAAACCTATGTACCTACCTATAAACCAAAGTAATCTTAAAAACTCAGTTAATTATACTTATCACCAGCGGAATTTTAATAAATAATATATACGACAGTTTTTAATGTTTTCTTTAAACTTTACCAATATGGAGTTAGCTGATTTGTGAATTAAGGAAGGTATTGTTGGCTCTATGTACTCTCTTAACTTTATATTCCAAAACGGATTTAATTTACTTGCTAATATAAAATATTTTTCAAAAATCGAAATGTCATTTTCGCTTCCATCAGTAACGCGATCGTGGCATCTTTTGCCGTTTCAATAAACCTTTTCCTTTGGCTTTCTACACGAGGACTTTTAGATGATTTATTGTTGCGTTAGAAATCCCGACATAACTGCGGCTCTTCTTACGTTGACTCGGAAATACTCGCAATGGCAAAATATTTTTTGATAGATGAGAAGTAGTCCGATGAAATATGTCAAAAGTAAAGTTTGGTTAAGTTGAATTTAAGGCGCAACTTCGAAGTTTTTGTTGCCGCCGCTCTTCACCCCACTTTCACGGTATTGTAGCTGTTGTAAGTTTATTTCTAATTAAAACGAAGATTTGTTATTAAAGTCCACTGTTTTTTCTCTTATCTCGCCCAATATTTTCTTAACTTTTTGTGCGCGCACACTTTTACCATCGCGTTTTCGGTTCACCTAACTAAAGGATTCGAACAATGATAAAATCGCATTCCATTATCATTATACCAATTAAATGAGATTGTATTTTTAACATGCAACTTATCGTGATGGGAATGCAGCCATGAAATATAATATATAAATAATTTTTGCACTTCATAAGTCTTCAATATTTGCATGACATAAACATGTAGGTACGTCAGGTTTTCAGGTGGAATAGTAAAATGAAAATATGGCGTCATTAATAGTCGAATGTGCTGCATCAAATAACTTGGCTAATTTACAGCGCAATAACTCGCGGGCGCCGGTTTACGACTGCCGCAAGTACATATTCCCTTGAATACGAGCATTTATTGCTATGGTTGCAGGTTACAGTTTTATAGCTTAGATTTTTAATTGCGTTATTGATGTTATCTATACTTCTATACTAATAATATAAAGCTGAAAAGTTTGTTTGATTGTTTGCTTGTTTGATTGTTTGAACGCGCTATTCTCAGGAAATATTGGTCCGATTTGAAAAATTCTTTCAGTATTAGATAGCTCATTTATCGAAGTAGGCTATAGGCTATATAACATCACGCTAAGATGAATAGGAGAGGAGCAGCAATAAAAAATATTGCGACAACGGCAAA